>KZ308181.1:443100-506425 GCA_000376725.2 Ladona fulva | reverse complement strand
TCTTAGTAGCTAAATTATGAGCTGCCTACTCTGCAGTCAAAATCAGTTATACATTTAATAAGATCCTACAGCAGTATGTGGACAAAAATATAATTCAGAGGGGAGAATTAAAATTTCAGCTGCTTGAAAATATTATCAACTTGATACTTTGAACATGTATAACAGAGACAAGGTTTTTAGTTAAATATCTCACTTTCATTGCAGTTTATCATAATTTTCAGCCCATATACAGTATTTGTCATTGAAGTTCGTTGAATTTTTTGAAGGATTTACAAATGTTTCAAGTTAGTTCATGTAGTTGCTTGAATGATTTCACAAGATAATAATCTTGTTGGAAGCTTTTAACAGTATAATAATTATTTGTGGGACAATTTTGTTAATGGTCAGTTATGATAAAATTCGTTAGTTCAAGAAAATATAAAGGGTATTTTAGATTCAGTTCTCCGAAGATGTTATCTTGATGTTGAATTAGTATCCTAATCAGATTTCCATTAAAATTTTTGCTGTTTTTAATAGAATTTGAAAGCAAACTATTTATTCAGCTATTATGAATAGAAATGTACACTACATGATCTTTTAGAAGTGTTACAATCTTCTTATATGATAATTATGAAGTTGTGGAGTGAAATAGTTCTTGTAGAGTTGTGCTGTACTTTATCATATCCTACCAAACCTATTTCTAGAAACATTTGAGAGCATCCAGCTTTAATTTTCACTGATACATTTATGATTTTGCTCATTGTGCATTCTGTGAAAAGGTTAAATGGTTCATTCCTCATGATCTTAAAATTGTAATTACTGTATTTATTGGCTTATAACCTGCAGTATAATTTCAATTTTTGGTAAAAATAATTAAACTATATGTTGGATAATTTGGAATTTATTAAACGTTGGTAAACCTTCTGATGTATTTACCCTCAACAACTAAATCTTTGCTACTATTCATGAGGGATTCATCTAAACTGATGGAATCTCATAGGGATTAGTGGAACTTGGACGTCATTTAGTTGGACAAAAATAATCTTCAGTATTAGCAATTAGGGGTTTATATTTTCTAATTAATTTACAAAAGTTTGATTCATCAAGTATAAAAATGAATTGTGAAGATTTAAGAAATCATATGAATATAATCATGAAGCTGCCAAACCAAAGATGATAGACAACAAGCAGTGTTATAGCCACACAGGGTTCAATTTGACCAATAATCTATGAGCATCACATGAAATGAGTAAATGTATCCACTGACTCTATAATATTGATTCTTGCCTAACTTCTTTGTTTGGAAATACTCTAGATGCAGTTGAATTAATTTTATCTCTGAGTAAAGGTTCTGAATTCATGCTGAAACTAACATCTATTTTTTCTTGAAGTGAACTTCATCTATTTTAATTAGTTTGGTCCTATGATACTTAGGAAATATTTACTTATAAGAAGCTAGTTTCTGATGGACTGAATGCCGCAAATAGGTTTTGTCTTCAAAGGAGGACAATTCTTGCACAGAAACTTAGCTAAGATTCTAAAAAGAAGCAGATAGAGGATCAAAGGCATATAATGTAAATAGTAACTTTGATATGAATCAAGTTACTTTTTAAGTAAGATTGGGAATGCTGAGAAAATGCTGGAGTAGAGAGAATGAGAAATAGCAAATTATGGTAATGCTTCCCTTGCTGATATAAGAAAATTACCTTAGTTTGTGATTTTAAAAAGGGATAATCTTCCAAAAGAGAAGTTGAGGAAAGGGATAGTGATCAAATGCAATAGAAGTGGATGGATGACTGAGGAACCAATCATCTTTTGGTAAGATAAAAGATAATGATGGCACAGAAAGAGGGAAATCTTCAAATGTGAGAGAATATATTGGAAGTAGTTGGAATAGACTGGCAGACATACATTTACAATTTTGAAATCTACAGCATGTAACATCAATTTTTAAAATTATATTATGTTAAATATTCTCTGATAAGTATATGATTGTTGTTTTCATATAAAAAGCCACTAATCTCAAAGTTTCCTAAAGAAAGCCATTATCTACTTGATGTTAAGTACCTAATTTCAAATTTTTTAATATATATAGTAGTAATTCACTCTATGCATATTTCACTACAATTTTCAAAGTATTATTTTGCAGCATCTATACATACCTAAACAATTGAAATTAAATTTCTATCAATAGATAGATGATGACGCAACACGTCGAAACCTAGGTTGCTAAATAAAACTATGTGGTACGGGTAAACGTCTATTTTCATTTTCATTTCACAGTTCATTAAATTTCTATTTTACATTTTCTAATTTTATTTTGAAATATTCTGAATTTTCATGAAAATTCGTGAACACCCTTTTTCCTATCTTGAACAGCTGAGGATATACACATCTTATATTTGGGTAAACACCATAAATACTTTAACATTTTAATGCATAGAATAGTTCCTTATCATAAGGATAGCCTATTCCATTAAAAATACTTCCCAGAAATTGTTATTGGTTCGGTATTGTAATTAATAAGAGTTTGAAAATTGAGAAGAATTCTACTTAATGATGAAAATGGTCCTTGCATATTTTTTAAATATTTGGATGATTGTTGCAGAGTGAAGCAGTGAGTACAGTTAAAATGAAATCAATACTCAGTCCATAATTCATAATTTTAATGAAGAATTTTGTATTGAAAGTTGCTCAACGCAATTTTGCTCATCAATGAAAATTTTCTGATTAATAAAAAATGTTAACTATTTCCTATATTTCTGGTTTTGTTTTTTTTTATCTATAAAATCAATTTTAAGAAATGGTGTTTTATCTTGGAGCTCATGTTAAGTTCTTCCATTTTGTATTAGCAGCATTTTAATTGACTAAACATTATAATGAAAAGCATTGGTAATATTTTGTATTAACCTTGGTCTTGGATTAATTCAAATCGAGAATAATTATACTAAAATGAATAATACGTTACACAAGTGTAATAAATGCATGCATGAACATTAGTTTGATTTTAGGAAACAGAAGTTGCTAGATATCAAGCAAAACTATGAAAAAGCAGTTGTTAAAAGGTGATGGAAACAGGCCCAAGTATTGTCCTGAAAGAAAGGAATACAAATCCAGGGAATATGGAGACAGGAATGAGATTAAGGAAAATATTTTTGATCTTCCTTAAGTTGTTGGCCTTGCCTGAGGCATCTTTAGAAAGAGGCTGCCTTGATTTTCCTGCTTCTGGAGCTGCTGACTGCTGTTGCTGCATTGCTGGCATGGCAGGAATAGTTGAGGAAGAGGAGGGTGGCACTTGGTTTTGTGTTTGAATTTGTGATGTTTGGCTTTGAACATTGGTTGATATTGATTCTCTATGACATTCCTCCATACTCAAACCTGTTTGCTGTGTAGCCCAAGGAAGTTGCTGTTGTATTGGAGGCTCAGTAATTCCAAGAGCAAATCTTTCCCTAATATCTTCAAAATGTGCTTTGGATGATGAGAATCTTTGCCATTGCTGTGAACTAACCTGGGAGCTCTTTTGAATGCTGGATTGTTGACTTTGAAATGTTTCTTTGGTCTGTGATAAGCTCTGTATCTGCTCCTGTGAAATTTGTTTCTGGGAGTACATTTTGGTGCTTTGAGTCTGCATTTGTGTGGTACTAGATGATTGTTCATGTTTTTCTGTTATACTTTGCTGGCTATCTTGCATCTGAGAAAAGGTGTCTTTGTTAACTGCAAAGGATTGTGCTGGTGTTGTCAATTGTTGAGGTGTTGAACTTGTTGAATACTGGCTTATTGTCTCCATTTTGCTCATCTCCATGGATTTCTCTATTTTCTCTGTCTTTTGAGAAAATTTGGATTCCTGAGTAAAAGTTACAGCCTGTTTGTCAGCACCAGATGAAATCCTCATTTCTGTCTGAATTTGGTCAGTTTGCATTGCTTTTACATCAGATTGCAAAGGTTTAAAGATGGTTTCTTCTTTTTTAGATGTCTCTTGCTTCTCATCTGGTTTTAGCTCACTAGTGTGCATATATTTAACATCAAATTCTGGTGGAGGTAAATTAAGTTCATCCAATTGATATGTCTCTTTTTTAGTTAGAAGCTCATCTGTATGCATTAATTTCATGTCAAACTCTTTAGGAGGTAATTCAGGAGATGTCTTCTTTTGTTTGATTGACTCTACTTTACTTGTTGATTGCTCTGAATGCATCATTTCTTGTTTAAGCTCTTCAGTAAGTTCGTATGTATTAAGAATCTTCATATCATGTTCAGGTGGAGGCAAAGGAGGCGATTCAGAAGTTTTCTTAGTTTTTGCAGCTTCTGTACTTTCACTATCCATATCATAAGTAGATAAATACTGAACATCAAAACATGGACCATTTAATAGGACATCTGATTGTTGCTTACCTAAGTCATAAGTTGATAAGTATTCTACATCAAAGCAAGGCTGGAGTGGTGGGCTAGGAGTTTTTTGACTTATTATTTTTTCTTCCACCCTAGTTTGCATTTCTTCAGAAGATATTTGTGGTGTCATGAACATAGAAATTCCTTCAGGTTTCATCTCCATTGTGCTTTTTTGCTCTGATATATTTTTTTCTTCACCATACTGTTTAAAGGCTTCCTCATTGTATTCATTTTTTGTTTCCATCATTTTTGTATCTACCTCTTCGGTCATAGAAGCAAATGTTGCAGCTTGCCTTTGGCTTTTTTCTTCTGAAAAATATGTTTGTTCCATGCTCTTTCGCATTTCCATGGTCTCTTTATGTATCTGTTCAGTCTTCATTTCTGTTTCCTTAAATTCATATTGAGAGCTTTCCATACTTTGCTGCATGACTGATTTAGAAATAGTTTCTTTGCTTTCCATCTCACATTTCTGTATTTTAATTTCCTCATTTTTCTCTGTAATTTCCATGGATTTTTGCTCTTGTATTACTTCTCCTTGAGTTGCCATTTCCTGTGGCAGCTGTTCAGTAACTTGCTGTAATTGTTCTATTTCAGCCTTTTGTTCTACATCTGAAGATGTTTCCATAATTTCAGTCTTTGTTTCTTCAGTCTGCGTAACTTGTGAGGTTATCGTTTGTAATTCTTCATTCTGAGACACCTCCCTTTTCTGCTCCTCTGCTATCTCTTCTTTACTTTCTTGCATTGATTCTTGTTTAGGCTTTTGAACTTGAAGCTCAACTTCCATTGGCTTTTCCTCAATAAGCTGCGTTTGAGATGTTTTCGTCTCCTTCTTTGATTCTTCTGTTTCAGATTTAGACTCTAATTCCAGTTTTGATTCTGTGATCGTTTCAGCTTTATTCATTTCCATTGCCTGCTGTTTCGTTTCTTCTGTTTCTACAACAACTTTTTTTGTCTCAGAGATCTCCATACTTTGATGCATCTCACTCATTTGTTTCATTTCCATAACTTCCTTAATTTCTTTTTCCTCTCTCATTTCTTTAAATTCCTTCAATTCTTTTGCCTCTCTCATTTCTTTGATCTCTTTCATCTCCTTAAACTCCTTTGATTCTTTCATTTGACCTGATTCATTTGTTTCAGACTTCTTCATCATTTCAGATTCCATCTTTTCTGTGTACGCTTGAAAATGCATTTCTAGCTCTTTATCCATCATGCTGTTATCTTTTGGTGGGGCATTAACTACAACTGATGGCTGAATATATTGTTGGGGCATACTTGGTGCTTCCTGCTCATAAGAGGGCTGAGGTATACTCTCATACTTCTGGTTTTGAGGTGAAAGAGACCCATCAGGCATGCTTGATGTTCTAATTTGTTTGTATTTCATAGTTGGTTGGGTACTTTGTTCAAAGGAGTCAATTAGGTTCTTAACTGGAACCCTCTGATATGAATCGTCGCCTGGAGGAATGTTTCCGTACCTGTCATCCTGGTAACTTTGCTGCAGATTTGGCTGGAAGCTTATTGGATGATATCCAGAGCTGTACTGACTGTCACTGTAAGACATAGATTCTTTGTAGCTGTCATAGCTTTCCCTGGATTCCATCATGGATGTATCTAGTTCAGTGGTGCCAACATGACTGACTTGAGCAAAGTATGTCCTAGCTGGTTGAGGTTGTGGTTCATACATTTGTTGGTTTTGGGAGACTGTTTGGCATTGAGTACCATAGGTGTCACTGAATTGTGAGGAGGATTGGGTGCTGAAGGATTGGAGGTCGTGCTGATAAGACTGGCTGCCATAGCCTTGGGAGTCGTAGGCCGGTGCTGCGTAAGCTCCAATGTTAGTGGCGGGCGGTGGCGCTGAGGTTGGCAAGTTATGGGAATCTTCCTTTCCTGTTTGGAACGTGCATTTTAAGGGATTATGATAGCAAGATAGTACAAAGAAAAAATCTTCGTTCCAAAAGGCAAAAATATTCTCCTGGACTTTTTAAAAATCTTACGTGGTAGGAGAACCATGAAAAATGAGTTAATGAGATAGCAAAAAAAGAGAAAAGAAGGCATGAGAAACTGAGCTTACTACTTGCAAAATGGGACAAGCAAAATGTTACTTAGGTGCCACTAAGAAAGGCGTTTGGAGTTAAAAATTATGAGAAATAAAGTTAATAACTCATATCTGAAATGGTATATTTTTTTCACTACTCTGACAGATGATGGAAGAACACTACCAGTTGCTACTTACGAGAGACGGAAGAAAAGATTTTTCCATGGAGTGAAATTCAAGCTTCAGATTCCAAGGTAAATGAAGCTCTCAATTGGATATGGCATTTTCATTCACTAAGGTTTACATACCTTGAGATATTTATTATTTATTCTTAAAATATCTGGAAACTCCGCACGTTATTATTTTGATATTATAATATAATCAGTTGTTATATGGAGCTAAACATTTCATTCAAATGCTATTTGCTACGCAAGAACTGCAATGTTTTAGTTTACTTTTAAATTTTTCTTTGTAATTAAAATCAGCTCGGAGTGGACAGTATCCCGGATTTTAGGTATTTAGATTTAATGGATCAGATGTGTGTTCAGGAAAGTCATCCAAAACAATTCGTTACATTCTCTTTCGGCGAAATTAATCGCCATTTAATTTGTTTTTGTATTGAATTACTCGTAAATTTAAACAAAATAAATTTGTGAAGATATTGCTCTCATCTTTAGAAAGAGGCTGCCTTGATTTTCCTGCTTCTGGAGCTGCTGACTGCTGTTGCTGCATTGCTGGCATGGCAGGAATAGTTGAGGAAGAGGAGGGTGGCACTTNTTTGTATTGAATTACTCGTAAATTTAAACAAAATAAATTTGTGAAGATATTGCTCTCGTAATAATTTATTCATATTATGAAGTAAAGGAAATGAAAAGCGCCAAATCAATGAACTTATCATGAATTATGAGGTTCATTCAGTGCAAGTATTTACAGTCACTCTCTTCTTCGTACTTACTTGTATCTGCCGTTGGAGTCCATCCTCTCGGAGCTTTGGGTCTGTACAGGTCATTCCTTCCGGTGCCAAAAGGCATCGTGCTTGGTTGGTGCGGTGCCATCTGTGGTGGCGCAGCGGGGATGTAGGTGGGTGCAGGAGGGGGCACATACGTGGTGGCGGGGGGTGGATGTGCGAAAGACGGTGCTGGCTTGCTAAAGGGCAAAGGAGAGATAGCTCTGGCTGCCTGCACTACTGTTTCAGCCACTTCGGCGGCAGTGGTTGAACCGAAGGACGTTGTGTGTTTCATTTCCTGGAAGGCAGCATCTACGGAGCCCGTTTCTAGGGCAGCCTCCCATGGCGACTTGACCAACCTCAACTTAGGTTGAGTGAACCGTTCCTAGACAACGAGAAAAGTCTTTATCATTACATGGAAAGCACATTGTTCTATGACCTTCTTACTAGATTTGGGCCACCGTCGTATCTCATCAGAAACAGTTTTGAGTGGAGGTAAACCATGCTCAACAAACTTAGCAGCTTATACTCGGACGAAAACATACATCAGTTTTCAAGGCATACAACGGGCTGAAGAAAACATCCAAGCTAAAAATTTTCAGGCTAATACGTTAGCTGCATTTTCACCTCTGATATAATAGTAAAAATGCAAGATTATTTTTAGGCAAGAATAGTTTGCGGGAGAGTATAGCCGTTGATACAGAACGATTTTGTTTCTCATATTTTCCGAATACACATGGAATGCTCAGCTGAACGCTTTTAATCGCCTCCAAAACAGCCCTTAGAGTAGCGTCCTTACCAACAAAATAAGCAATTCTCGCAACAATACAAATAATTGAGCCAACGATGAACTGCATATGCTAACTTTCACAGTGATCTTGTCGCCGCAAGTTGAAATTCATTAGCATCCCGAAAAGATAATTTATATTAAGTTTGTGTTCCCTCATAAGGAACTCTTCTACGGCTCTTAAGCTGAATCTATGGCAAAAACCTGAAATATACGCCGGTCTTCTTGGAGAAATTTAAATTTACCAAATATCAAACCTGGTACATGCACTTATGAGACAGACCCACATTCCCATAGCTACTGAACATCCGGATTGGTTGTTTCTGTGAGTCTTCTTAGATGTCGTTCTGAACTTATGTGTAGCATCAAAGTCCATGATTTTATCCGCCTTAATTTTAATGAAAATATGAAATGCCCTAGTGCACCTTTACGCTCCCAACTCCCACTTTCCGCATCAACAAAACAGCCACGCCTCACCACACGCGAACATTGGTTTTTTAAAGTCTGCTATTCAGTTTTTTCGAATATGTAATTTGCAAATGAATGGCAGTGAAGATTTTATTTGCAAAAAACATTTGACAAGTTACTAAAACGGATAAAATGAAACGATATCCACTTGGTTACCTAATAGGTTCGAAAGTCCCTGTAAAGGTACGCGTTCCAGATATTAGGTAACATTGTCGTAGTGAACCAGCAAAGTATTCCCTAGTAAGAACTGTTATGATGTAAGATAGTGGCAGAGTTGATGCCACTACCTGAATACGGAGGAAGGCTTTCTTGTGGTGGGCTCGTTGGATTTGTACCAAGCATGGGGGAACGTTTTCTCATCAAAAGGCCACGTATGCCATTCAACCAAGTATGGCCGCAGTGAAGCCAATAGGTCACACTTTATAGACATATTATCTAATATCGAATGATTTACCATCGAAAATATACCAAGGAGAGCGAATTAAATCGTGAGATAAACCTAGGAAGAATCCATTATATTTTCAGTTGCGTCAAGGGCGAGAGCCTAACAGTGTGGGCGCCAGAAGTTCTTTCAAGAAAAATGCATCGAAGAACCGGCAGGTGCCCTACCTCTGATCTACGATCTCGTACGTAGACCTGTGCATAGGAATTTCAGGGTGAAATACCGTTATTGTGAGGAGAAAAGTTTCCAGGTATATCCCAATCCATTAATCGATATGGTACTACTTGCTATTATAAGATTTCTTGGCAACTTGTAGGTCAAATGAAGTTGATTCTCCATGACACTAGATCCGTAGAGATTAGTTATCTTCTTAGGCTAACGTTTTCCCTAAGGTTTATACCTGAATCTGGTTCATCTTTTGTATGTGCTCCACTCGTTTCTGGTCTAGATACGAGGGCAGTGGTGCTGATGGAGGAGGAGTCTGCTTCACTGTTGTTTTCGTCAAACTACTCTGCGATTCCATCATCATGCTGGACGAAGAGCTCTTCACTGTCGTTTCATCCACCACCCAGTTCTCGGATCGTTTTCTGCGCTTAGCAAAGAGCTCAGCACCTGCAAAGAAAAGAAGTGAAAGTTATTTCTTTCAGAAATGTAAGGCGCGTGCATAGAAGGTAGCAGAGATGTAGCTTCTTTTACTTTTGCCCCTGTAAACGATTTTCATATAGATTTTACTTTCATTTTATATTGCAAATACTTTTGTAGAAGCTTCTTTTTTCGATCACTTTTTCATTGATTCCGTTTTTAAAAGTTTCCATAAATTTATCTAACGCATACAAATGTTAGTGTACAAATGCAATTGTTTTTAAACAATTTGGATAGTCAATTGGTTAGATCAACCGCACAGCAAGCGGTAGATCCTGGTTCGAGTCCCGGCTATGTCAAACTTTGTTTCTTTCTCTCAATTGTTTACTTCGATTGAATAAGAGGCATTACAAATATGTACCCAAATTGTTATATCATGCACGAGGACGATACTCGTGGCTCTTCGGTAAATTCTGTGTGATCCATGAATTAGACAGTTGAATTTTTCCGTGCACGTATTTTCATTTCAGATTGATTTTCTTTCTCTAAGCAGGGAGAGTTTAACTCGGATTTAACTCAAAAATTGTTTGAAATTTTTCGATCAAATCGAGTACGGTTTTAAAATTAAAACGGCAAGAGTTTATTTGGGGTGAGCAGAATCATTTTGAAGGCGGTCGACTGAAATTGCAGGCTCGGGAAGTTCTGATCCAGAAAATTATTGTCAACAAGGTCTGCTCAAATTTAAATCTGATCTGAGAAAGGTGATGGTAGAAAAAATTAACAGGATATAGGGGAGGGTTGCCTACATCGTACCAAATTTAAAAAAAATTGACATTACTTAAAAATACGCGATAATGTTGATGGTTAATGCGTCCAGACATGTAAAGGAGCAGTTTTTCCCGTTTTAAAAAATTATTAGAAGGTTTTAGTTCAAGTTGAAGTTAAAAATAATAATTAAAAACCCTTGTAGGCAGTGTAATTTAGGCAACAGGTTTCCTGAATCACACCAAGGGCACCCGAAATCGCATCCCATTTTAAAATAATAATGAATAACAAGCATCAACCACATTAAACGCAGCAACAAGTATCTTTTGAAATGATATAATTTTAGAACCAGTATGGGAGGAAAAATTTGTATTAACATATCTCTTGTATAAGAAAAGAAAAAATGCTTATATTTGACGATAAGGACAAATATCTCAATTTTTTCTTATTGAAAAATCTAAAAAAATTTAATAATTCACACAAAATTTACCAGTATCTGAAAAAGTTTGAACGCACTTAAATAATCTCTACCTTAATTTTTTTTCACATGTTCTTTATGAACAAGTTTATTCACACATCAAAGTACGGCGATGTGGTGCGATTTGGAAATCCCCGGCATTTTGAAATAAATTATGGTATTGAGTTTCCGTCTCAACGCGAGTGAATACCACTTTAGTGATGGTAATAAATGTAAGCTAAGGGAGTACGCAAATATGATATTTAACTGTCATGTTATAAATAATGATATTATGATAATAACTGTCTTTGTACGCAAATATGATATTTAACTGTCATGTATATTCTTATGGAAATCCGAAAGAAATAGTTAAATAGACCCTCAGTTTCTTAAAATGTACACACAACACTTATTACTTCACCAGCTGCTACAGCTCAAGTGAGGCATACTTGGGGATGTTAGTCGTCTCAAACGTTAGACCCAAGTGCGATATTTCAGTTTTTGGGTTAGTTCTACGATTTGGTAAGTGATGTAATATAGGCAACTCTCCCCTAATTAATATGCTTTGGCTTGACATCGTGGAAAGTCATGACAAAGTATAAAATAAAACGTGAATGTACTTCGTAACCTCCACTTAATTTTTACTTAAGCACGACCGGTTTCCGCTAAAAGCGGAGATCATCAGGTCCGAACAAACAACACGGAAATGAGCATTTATGCGCAAAATCATAGTTTTCTGCTGTTAGGATGGGAGAAATGGATAGGCAGGATGGGAGAAATAGGGGTTTCAAAGTTTCTTGGGTAGGTCTGAGGGGGGGGGGGAATGGTTTGGGAATTTTATTTATTTATAAATAATCAGGAGTCAATTTTTCGCAAGGATACTAGGTTCTGTTTTAATAACTTAGCCGAAAACCATGGTGTAACACTGTTTTTTTTCTTATTTATGGAAACAGTGTATGGTTTACTTGTGAAAAATCGACTCTAGTCTTATTACTTCTGTTATAGATCACCATAAAGTTACCACCTCTGCCAAGGATGGCGAACCTTTCGTGGAAAGTGCCATTTTTCGGAAGATCTACTTGTCCATGCGGTGCCCAGCTATAGAGTGAGATGCAATTAGTCTGTTATATTATTACAATAAAACTCGGCGAGGTTAGGCCCATAAGAGCATCTCTTACACCTGACCTCTGAAGGCATTCATCGTATAGTTATACAATTAGAGAAATTAAAAATTATTTAAAAAACGCAAGAAAAAGTAAATGAAAGGATGGGGGTGTGGGGGAAAACTCCTCTACTAAAGGCTTTCAGAGAAAAACCTACGGCACGATGTCATCTTTGAGATTTAGATATTATAATTGACTTAAATAGTCACTTATTCTCATTACTAATTAGCAGAAGCTACATTTATTTTACGCATTTAAAACATAAGAAAGATAGTGCCGTAGGAGTTCCACGTGCCAAGAAATTTCTCTCGCGTTCCACTTTGGCACATAGGCTCTCCACCTATACTATTGATCTACTGACTGACTATACTGACCTATACTGTTGAAGTTAAGATGGACGATTCAGTTTCTTATGGTTTATGTATTTCTTAATGAGAAATGAATGTTGGCATTTTGGTCGTTTGTTTTGGAAAGTAATAAGAAGATGTGTAGTTCTTTCCTGAAATGTATCCGTGGTTGCAATATTTATCTAAGTTACGAAAATAGCCACAAGTAAAGCCCTTCACGGTTCTTTTCTTTCTGTGAAATTACTCATACTCTGTCTGAAAAATGCTTTGCTAATACCATTTTGGTAAAAGATGTGGTTTAATTATTACAATTACGCCATCCGTTGCAACCAATAGTCATTACCATTTATTTATTTCCTAATTCTCCAGTAAACACCCATTTACTGTGCAGTTACGGTTAGTTAAAACGTCTGTCCAAGAAATCTTAGTCTAGCATCTCCAAAGTTAACAATTTAATTCCTGAAGGAAAGGAAATTGAGCTACTTACTAATCGGAGGAATCGAATACCTATTTCGTTGATGAGAGTTTGAATCCGTAAACACGGCTAGGAAATATTCAGTGCAGTTTTCTAAAGATTATATTATATTATAATAGCCCTTACAATCGCTGTAGACACGATTTGTAATTCTGTGTTATTTATGCACTTGAACTAGAGGACTAGAGTACACCAACTTGCCGCTTATATTTCATTTGAGTATATCGAATTGGAAACCGACATTCTGAAGGTTTATTTCGAGCGGCTGATCATGTAGTGGTAAAGCTTTGTCGTTCCTAATGTTAATACAAGTAGTCAGAGTATGGGTGCATGGCATCTTAAGGGCGGCAGCAGAAGCCTACCCAACCATTATTATTATTATTACAACATCATTATTCGTCATTTTCTGTGTGATACATTTCCCATTCATCAGGAACCATTCATAAATGAGCCAAAACAGGTAAAAAAAGGCTCTCATCGGCATAGAGAATGAAATTTGTATTTGACCTGTTTTTGATGATATCGTACAAGAATTCGCAGCTTTGAGATCTCGAAATATACATTTTTCAACGTAAATGTTATGCTGTATTTCTTATTTGCCTCAATTCCCTGAATATGTGATTATTTATGGTTCAACACATTTTTTATTAGAAACGTTCATATTTAATTGCGAAACGTAGATTTCATTAATATAATTCTGAGTTATGCGCATTGCGATAATAATGATGATCGAAAGTAATGTGGGCTATTAACTTAACTGATTATGACTATTTACTGCATCATCATACGGAATATGCATAATTAATTGTTATTGATGTTTTGTGACCAATATAAGCTGGTAAATGAAGTCATACAACACTGCTTTTTCATAGTTTTACAAAACATTTTTTTACCTGTGAGTCAGGATACGTGTGGTTCTGGAATTTCATTTTAAGGGGCGGCAAATTATGTTTGCACCCGGCTGCAGATAGGCTGGGCGCGGCTTTGCAACCAGATAATTAACAGCTTATTTAGCGTATGAACAAATAATATTATCATACTAATAATATGTAGTCATACTCACCTCTTCCTTTTGGGGAATTCAGGTCTTTAACCAAGTCGAAAACAACTTCTGGGCTGATCGGACCAGGATCCACGGGAATGCCTTGCCTTCGCAGGCTTGCCAGATCCTGGATTTGTCCGCGTGGATTCATGACGAGTTTAAGAGGAGACCTGGTTTCTTTAAAATGTACCTCCTGAAACGGTATACATCGATCATAAACGATTATTAATGCGATATATTCAATTTCACTGGTAGTAAATTCAATGAAAATAGTTCATTTACGCTCTTTTTAAATCAGCAAAATAACACTGTTGCATACACCTTTGAGGGATCAGATATCAGTATAAAACAGTCACTCTCGAAATTTCTGAGATTGTTTATTTTACTGAAAGACGAATATTGAACTGTTTGAATGTTTAGAAGTTCTTCTCAGCAATTCAGTAACCCGAACCTGAGACTTAACTCGAATCCCAGAATGTAGTGTCTTTCCCAAAATAGGCTCTTTATCTATCGCTATTCTATCGTTCTGTAGAAAAGATTATTTGTCAAGATTAATTTTAGGAAGCATGGTAAATAACTGTGCAAATTCTACAGAAACGAAGATTAATTTCTTGTGTTAGTTGAATACTGCCGAAAGAATGAGTTAAGTATCAGAGCCATATATGTAGCGATAATCTTTTTTTATGTATTTTATGTATTTCTTATGTATCCTATAGAAAGAGGGCATTTTTATGCCCGTTTATCAAATCTAATCTAATCTAATCATGATGAACCTATAACCTTATTGTACATTCTACAAGACTTCTCCTACGATTACATCCGCAAACATTTTTTCGCCGCCAGATGTTTTCACCTCCAATAATTGGTATTTTTTGACAAATAAATGATAAATTAATCACTATATTTAAAAACTTGTCGATGAATGTTTTAAAATATCTGATTCAATCATCTCGCCTATAATGATAAGTATGGCTCGTATATAACAAAATTATGTATACTTCCTTAATTTAGAATTTTCTAATATAGGAAAACATATTTGGATAACATTTTTAAACTCCTGCGCAGCAAAGAACAGCCTTTACAATTTTCACATGGATATATTTCTTATTCTCCACGAACAGCTGTTTTGTGAAAGACGGTACATTAATCAAAGAGTCTTCGTTATTGACAAGTGATAACGGTTATCTGGTTCCGGAAACTGAACATGCCTTAAAACCCCGCGAGAAGGGTTTTTCATTTTTTGCTTCTTAGAATGATCGGCGTTTAGAGTTCCATTTGATGCGGAGTGATCGAGGATCGGCAGATTTATTTCTGAGCTTGTTCATCTTACCCTGGCTGGGTTACGCAAGGACGATTGTACCGTTGCGTCACAGGTTCATTTAGTTCCCATCCTCCTCGCGAGGGAATGTTTTTTTACGTGTAGGCTCAGAGTATTTGCAGCAGTGGCGTCCTTGCCTTTGTTCCGGTGCCGAATCGCTTTCAAGCAAACACAGCTCTTCACTCAAGAGTCGCCGCTGAAAAAATCTCGTTTTATTGCCTTTCCCCCCCCCTCAAATCTCTTACCGCATTCTCCCATTCTCTTTGAAGGCAAAGAAACGTAAATCAAAAAAGTTTTTGAAAATTATTTACTAACCCTTTCCCTTGTCCTAAATTTTAATTAGATATGTTGACCTTTTTGACCGACTCTTTGTAATTTGTTTGGAGAAAAAGTATTACGCACGCGCTATCAACGGAGGAAATAAAAGTGTCTAAGTTTGTTTTATAAATGGCAGTGTACCTACTGCTATTATATAGGGAGCTCTAGTCTATTTAGTTTTAAGGGCAAGCGGTCCTCACACGAAGAACGCAGGGTTCATTTAAAATTCGTTTATCACTCATTTAAGTCTGAATGGAGCTAATATTTAATAGCATTCGATACTATATCAATGTGGGAGTGAAGAATTCTGTTTTTAAAATTTTCATTCTGTATGCGAAATACGAAGCTAACTAAAGATTAAAAATTCTTTATTGAATCATTTTCTTGATGCCATTCGCTGGAAGGCAAATATATTTTACAGAAAATAGAGTATTTTCACAGTTACATTCTTGAGCTTCGAAGATGGTTGTAATTAATATTCCCTTTAAATCTTTAAACTTTTGGGTTTAATTACTTCTGCTCTTTTCTGTCGACAGTTCCAAAAAAATCTAAGTTCGCGGCAATATAACTCTAAGAGGACTTATTTAAAGAAAGTGATATTGTTTAATTGGACTTTTCTAGAAGGAAATGAACGATTGAGTTAATATTGAAGGATCTCTAGGAAATTAACAAAAACAAACAGTCTCCATTGGACAAATGAATGTGATTGGACAAATGAATGGTGATATGAAAATGAGCGGGAATAGAAACGTGTCTGGCATTAAATAATAGGACGATCAATAAAAAGTCGAGGAAAGGGTTAACTTTAATTTCACTATAAAAATTTGGTGTGTGAATTTAATAAACTGTGAGCAATTTTGCTAGATGTTTGGATAGATCTCATAATAGTTTCTTTTTGGATCAGTTTTCATGGCTTCCCTTTGAATAAGTTGATGCTTTCAAGAATGTTATATTAAATAACTTATGTTGGTCTTTATCCCTTTTTGCTCCTTGGTTTAACACTCAAAAACCACCTTGGCTAGATAAATGATATAACCATACATTCAATATCGTTTAGAGAAATATCTTTTGGCGTTGAAATGACTACGTCCACGTACAGCTCCGTTTGAAGTGGTACATTACCTGCGGCCCCAACTGCGGGATCTTGAAGGACAGATGCTTGTCGTCTGCAGGTGTTTCGGGACCCACTCCGTTAGGAGCCTGACCACCCCCTCCGCCGCCCGCTTCCGATCCTGTAACATACAATCAAGGAAAGGTTCAAATCTGACAGAGTTATGGCGATTAATATCTAAGAAAAACTTACATTTAAATTACAGAAGGACCGGTTATTAAATTTAATAACAAATGTCATTCATCCAAGATCCCCCGAAATAGAATTTTCTCTCGGATTTCTCTCGCAAAAGGAAGAAAATTTCTTTTATTAATGAAGCCTATTTCATCAAATACCTCTTTTAAAGAAAACCGCCAACGATTCATAACTGAGAGACATTCCGTGTTCGAGCATGGCTCGTAAACAAGATTGGATTTCCATAAAAATGGAATGGATAATATTTGTATTTGACCCTATACTTTCAAGGTAAATTCATATAATATCATATATTTCTTACTTATTGATTCTTTGGCTCCGAATAGCTAAGTGTGTAGTGCGTTCACATTCGATGAAAGCACCTCCAAATTCGATTCCCGGTGTAGGCTCAAGTGCGAAATGACCGAAGATGTCGAAGCACTTTTCACAACCATTAGTGCCACATCGAATAATTTTATATCTGCATCGAGTGACTTATAAGAATTTATTTAAGTTTTCAATTTTAAGCATAATTTTACTGGTCTTACCGACAGATTTTCTGTAACTGCTAATTTTAAGTCACACCGTATGTAGAACATATCAAGTTTTAACTTGATCTTCGTGCTTATTTACAAAGTTTTAATTTTAATAATAACATTACTTCTTTCATGAGCACTATGGATTAAGATTGTCTGGTGCATGCTTAAAATTGATATGATTCTGCTTTTGATTGCAATGAAGTACAGTTACGATTGGGCGTAAGATTATTTACCGGAGGTGTTTGAAAACCTGTCCAAAAAAGCATCAATTCCAGAATAAACGAACACGACATTAATCGCTACTAGTTACTGGTGCTTCGGTATAGGATTTGCAACTTATGCTGTCGTCTCAGAAATATTTATTGTAAGCATTAGGAGTACTTTTCTTTACAATTCTTCGTGGAAAATGATAACAGTAGGATATTAATTAGTAAAAAGTCGTCTTTGTTCTGTGCCATGTTAATTTTATGGTGAACAGGTAAATATTTTCGATCAATGGCTTATGAATCAATCTAAATCTCAAGGTATTTTAATAGATCTGACAGCGGTTATTTTCGAAATTAAGCGATTGGCTATCCTAGAATTATAACCGTTTCGTCGAATTTTCTCGAACCAGTTTAGCGCGAGAAAGGAATATCCTATATCACAACGGATGGCCTTGCTAATTTCGGCAGATTAGCTACTTAACGCTTCTAAATTCGCGTTGAAGAAGATGCTGTCCAGTTATCCATATTCCCGTAATCAAACCAAAATAGGATTCGTGGTACCGTTGCGCCCGAATCTTATGTAACCCGCTCAACAAATCGGGTTAAATAAAAACCTGGTTGCATAGCATTCCGGGAGGAAAATCACTACCGTAAAACATCACGCGGATTCGCCGACTCGTAGAAGACACTTTTTCCTTCGATTTCGTAACTCAGGAGCAGACGTAAGCCAGAAGTACGACACCACAGTTCGAAGACCACTTATCACTTTTCGCCGTTTCCAAAATTATGATCCATAACAAAACACGGCTTTCGCTTTGTTTGAAGCAAGGGAAGAAGTATTCCTCGCCTAGATTCCTCTTATTGTGAAATAACACTTCTTTGCCACAACGTCGTACTTACCTTTACTCCAATTCTTCGTCACTGAATAAAAGAGACGAGATGGATACAATGTATTTATAGATGGAGCTCATCGCACGTTTGATTCTAATCTCATGTTAGTGCCAAGAATCAAACGGTTAATTTTTCCTTGGCAATCTTCGCTTGGATCAGTCGTCAAATGATAGACAGCATGTTTTTGTGACGTTGTTATCATGGATCCGTTAGCTGATTCGCATAGCAAGACACGCTGTTTGCCTCTCCTTCCATTCACCTGTTATATGAATGATCTTGAGATGAAATGCTGCTTAGTGTGGATTTAGTTATCCATAGAATTTGATTCAAGAGTGATGAAGCCTCAGCGAGTACTAGAAAAGCCGGAAACATTTTGATCATTTATTGTGGTAGGTTTAAAAAGACACTTCGCAAGCCGTATTATTGGAGATGGAACTCGCGTTTGGCAAACAAAAGGCAATTTTTGGATTACAGTTTCTAGGAATTTGGCACATTTGGAAACAAATCTTCCATTATCTATGGTATCCAAGTTGGATCTGCACCAAAGACAATGGAACTTTTGTTTCCGAAATGTCTGCTAATGAGAATAATAACTGAAATCGCTGAAATTTCAAGATTTTTCTTAATTGTTGATATTTTAAGAAATTCCGTCTCAAGCTCTAAATTTTTCTTAGTTTAGATTTCTCAAAATACTTATCGTCCAACTTTATCACTCCTTCTATAAGATTACACTGTTAGCGTGACGGTTACGTTTGATTCGATCGCGAAAGGAATTAACTCTCTGAGGGAAAAGTGATTTGTGGTACTCGGTTTCACGAGACTAATAAATCACACAAGACATTTTCATTTCGAAAATTCATCTCTTAAACCTAAGAGTCTATGTAAGGCTGTCATACGCTCTTTAATTCAATGAAACGCCTCCCGTCTTTTTAATGTATCTAATAAGTACGATCAACATTGAAATGAGACGATATTCTATGTAAATAGCTGTAGTCCGTTACATATTTATGTTAGATCTGTAACGCACATATTTTTGTATGCATATCTTACTCTATAATCTTATCTTATTGAAATTTTCCACTACTTTTGTCTTAAAATTAAAAATTTAAGTTTACTTATCTTATGATTGCGTGTTTTTATGTCATTACGTTAGTATATTTCCATGGAAAATTCTTTTCTTTTCGATGGAAAATAACTTTTTTTTTAACTTAATTTCTCTTTGCGTTTACGAGTACATTAGTGCTTATGAATTAAAGAGAAGGCGTGACATGTTAAAAGGCTTGTGTGTACAATTTTCGGAAAGATTCATGTAGTAGTAGTATTGTTAAAAGTTCATCGACTGTTTTGGTCTTTTCGCACGTAGGCCCCCACCGGGAAACGAACCCGGGACAAGATTCATGTAATAGAGATCATCGTGTGCAATAACTTTTATTACAAATGTGAATTCCGATTGGCATTAGATAAAGAGCTGAATTAAAGGGGAATATTAAATTTCGTCTATTACATATTAAACATTGTGAAACGTGGCTTATAAAGTCGGCAACTTGAAGATTCTTATATCTGATTAACAAGTCCGTGATTTACACGTGAATGGATCTTCGCAAAATTAGTATTCCCTAACGTGAACAAAGCCAGACGTGGAAATGAACAGATCTGTGTTTTAGTTTTCATTTTAAATTTCATTCAAACTAAATGTTTGTACCGATAGATTCCCTTCACATAAGTAGTGTAGAAATAGTTTGAGTAGGCTTTGAAATCAGTAATTTCCAATTTATTTATGAATTTAGGTTGAGATAATAGAATTTCTGGGCTTAAGAATTTTGAGTTGAAAATCCTTCAGGAAATGGAAGTGATCGCCAGAAAATACCGTAATGATTATATAGTTTCGTACAAATACGAGTGAATTATATCTGTTTTCAAATAGAAGCTCTGTTACACTTTTAAACAGTTAGTTTAGAATATGTGACGTGCTATTTTGCATATTTACAAGTTGTTCCGCGTTTATTATTACTAATACCTATGAAATGTCACTTTAATTAGAATAGAACATTTTCGTAGGTTTATCTGTTACTATTTTTTTAGTTTCAGTTTATGAGATCTCCTCTTCACTTTTCTTTCAGGATGTTGATTCTTTGTGAAAATAGATTGTCTATTTGGCTCTAGTCTACCAAATACGTCGTCGATTTGTGCTTCTTTCTCACTAGACGATTCTTATTTAAGATTGCTTCAATGCCATTTCGATATTTTCATGATATGTCGTTCATTGAGTAGAAATTTGAGACGTAATTATTTTGTCCGTAAACAGTTTCAGTTATTCAGCCTAAGGTCTGAGGTTTCAAAATCTTGGCGGTCACCTAAATAAATGTTACCACACGTATTCTGTATCCTTATTGCAGTTTTGAATCCGTGGATTATGTTCAATGCATACTTTCATGTTTTTACTTAATACATTTTTTTCTGAACAGTCAATTCAAATATGGCCTTTTTAATTGTATGCAGTCTTGCATTCATAGTTAAGCTAACCTTTCTACGGAGTTAGTGTTGCTGAAAAAGTGCTATTACTCCTGTTTGGGGAAATGAGGCTACAGATGCTTATTTATGATCGAAGAACCGAGGGTAGCTAATTTCTTTTAATGTTTGATAGGGAGAGTAAAATTGTATCGGTGCAAAAATTCAAACGGATACACAAGTATTGTGACTATATGGATAATCTACCATATCTGTTGTACCACTTCATAGCTTTTAGACATTTTACTGTTAACCAAAGATTTATTGCACTGTGATACTTTTAATGACTAAATCGTAAAGTATACATTTAATGTATTGCCTACGGGAGGTTTTTGGCGGGGTTTCCCTCCCGTCTATGGGAAAATGCCAGAAAATTAATACCAATATTAATTTTTAGGTTTTACTCCCCTCCAGCGTAAATGAACAGAGGGGTCACCCTTGTGTGGGAATGGAAGGTGCAAAAGGCTGGACCTAAACGATCATTAGTGAGATTAATCTCTGCCAGAAAGGAAGGCAAGGTTCGAGAAGCTAGATGATTCTCAAAGCAAGTAGAAATAAATATTTGATCCCGAAAAACTCCATCAAATATTTCGACTTATAGACCTTAAGAGTCACGACGATGTTAAAGGGTCATTGTCATTTAAGAGCAGGTGAAAGGATTTATTCACTGGCAAAAAGGCAAAAGCTGAAGATTGTGAACCACATTTCTATGTGCTGCAAATCCTCAAATCATTAGAATGGTGGACTATTAGTATTCTATCTCTGTCCTAAAAGGCTAAGTTTCAACATAAACGAGTGATTTAACCATACATTGAGGTTTAATTTAGAAAATGGGTATGGAGTAAGAAAATTTTGGGCTGAGGTGTGCTTTTTAAGTTTCGTCGGAAGATCTTGCTTTCGTTCATCAGTAGGATACGATCCTAAAATGGATAACGGCATCCATATTTCTAATTGTAAATTCGCATTATGTTCCTAAATTCATGTGTAGGTATTGAAAAAATCAGAAGACACACAATAAACTGAATGAGTTACACGCGCTGTCGGATGACTGTATATATATTGGTTATTCTGATCCTAATTTATGATTCTTTTGTTGCTCATTTTCATATTTTCTTTTTTAGATTCTTTAAGTAAGAAGAAAACGCTCTGGTAATCTCTAAGGACTCTTCGAGGGTATGGGAGAACATTTCGTACTCTGCATTGATATCCAGCGAGTGTGTTGATGAGTCAACCTTGAGTGAAAATCTTAGGCGAGCATCCAAACCGCTGAAAACAAATCTCTTTCAGTGGTCGTTATTTAAGAAAGTATGCGTAAAGCAGGGGAAATGGTCTTTTTAAATTTTCAGTTGACCAGCCTCCTGGCGTACAAATTGGGGATAAGTGTATGCCGGTTTCAGATTTCAGGGTATTCCTTCATTTCCCAGGAGATAAGCTCCTGTAAACTACTCGAAAGAATTTTGGTTTTTTGCGTTTGCTGGAAGCTATTCCTTCCCTCCCAGAATACAGATTTTGTAAATACTTAAGACATTTAAGGAACGTTAATTTAATTTACAAGTTTCGCGTTTGCATTTCCCGAAAGGAACCAGCTTGAGATTTAAGCTTGAAAGGTGTTTAATCTTCAGTTGCCTTACCCATCCGGAAGAGGTGAAAGAACGGAAAATTTTATTAACATTAGAAAATTTTTAAGTACAGTGATACCTCGGATAACGAATTTTTCGGCTAGCGAAGATTTTTTTATTGTTTTTCGGACTGCGCTAACATAATGGAGCCAACATGAACATTCGGGTCATTCCAGTATCGTATCTTTTCCGTCTGCTTGTGTGGCAAAGAAATGAACTGACCACCCAAATTGTTTATTTTGTAGGTTTAGCTGGTCGTTAAAGACTGCAAACAACGATACGCCTGATGGCATTACGTTTCGGACGAATATATAACCAATGTGATTTCAGAACGAATTATATTCGTTAGCCGATGTATCACTGTATTTGCATGAATGATTTGTCTACTTTAAATGAGTTTTTCTTTCGTTGAATAGCCATGATTCCTCTTGTGTATCCGCCAGTTTGTCATAACTTTATTTCCAATTGCATTGCTTCTCGTGATTTAAAGCTCTTCTCCTGGTACACGAAAGTCACTAAGGGCGGTACTGCATCATGTTGCAGTCACAAGTTACAACTCAATCATGCATAGTTAATTTACAACTGGTTTCTGCAAATGAGTATGCATTATAGGCTTGCAGAAATTCTAGTTGGGCTGCTAGTCCTTTGAATTGAAATTGTGGTCACCCTTAAATGCTTTTAACTTTACGAGGTTTGTAAAATAGCCTACCGAAAAGATGTTTGGTTGAAATGACTCTTCAGAGGAGTTATAATTAAATTCGTTAGTGAAGGGTGTGAAGTTACGGTTGAAAGACGCGTGGAAGTCTTTCAAAGACGCGCCTTTTGCGAGAGCAAAAACAAAGCGTAGGCGGCGACTTGAAGAGTCCGGCAGCTGAGACAGAAAAACTTGGAATCATTCCTAAGATTATTGGTGAGTGAAGAGCGAGGCAGGGAAAGAAATAGTTAATGACCTAGGATGTCGGAGCACTTTTAAAATTACTACCACTACTTTATATTTAATATATGTAAACTTGGTCTTAGATGATTAGAAATTGCCGATTAATGGTATTAGTGTTTTCATAAATCGTTCGCATAACAAATTGACTCCTTGGAGAAAAATAGTATGAATTCAGTGAATTATTGGAGAAAATCAAACTGATGCAATCACAAGGGTATGAATAGAAAGGAGATAGTCAACCTCACTAATTAGCCAGTGCGTTTTACTGAAATGTAAAGGATTCGTTCAAACATTCATTATCCATTATCGTCATTCATCCATCGGTGTAACGGTTTTTAAATAGCAACAACTAGGCTTAATGATCACTAGTGTTCTTATCATTATTTAAAATTCATATTGACTCAAGCTTTCTTGAATAAAAACTATTACATTTTATCAGGAATCCCTGAAAGTGGCGAGAGAAGAAAATCATTCTTAAGTTATTTAGGAAACGGAAATCAATATTTTTTGTTTCAAGTAAATAACGTTTACAAATTAGCTGTGATTATTATTAACATTGGGTGTTTACGATCTCGTATGGTTGTCGCCGAGAGATATTGATGGTTTCAATGATTAGCATGTATTTCATTTTTTCCTTGCTGGTTGATTAAAAATTTTAATTACCTTATCATGTGAATTTTTTTGATTGGTAGACCTACCAAACGGCTAAAACCTACAACCAGATAGAAGGTTCAGTATCACTGTCCAAAGAAATGTGTCCTTACAGCCATGAAAAATTAACATGCTAATCATTAAGTTGTAATATTTTATAATTCAATAAGTCTTGAAAAATAAATTATACTACATAAATTTTAGGTAGCGTGTGAATANTAATAGTTTCCTTTGTGTCAGTTGTTCATTAACTTGTTAAATGGCTAATTCTTACAATGCAAAGTTGTAGCATAATTCCGCAACTTATTTCCTGCGCTTTTACTTTTCCATGAATCTAGAATGGCTACGAATTTTTTAAATGTTTTATGTGATATGAAACGTTTAAAATGTATATGATATGCACATTTGGGAAAATTTTAATCGGAAAATATATTAAGATGTAGATATATTTAGAAGTGCCAAAAACTACATCATAAAAAAATAGAAATTGGGACTTAAGTAAATTTTTGTTTCAAATATGTGAAAGTCTCAAACGACAGATCGAATATGAAATAACTCAAGGATAAAAGGTTATAAGTAATGACATGACTGGGACCCGAACCCTGATTTCCCATTTTCCGGGCAGGTATTTTAACTACTAAACTACCATATTATACACGCTACGAAACTTCCTTTCCCTCAGCCTTTTTCAAATAAATGCTACATTTTTAGAGAACGAAGAGTCAGATTTACAATCTCAGAAGATACGGTGATAAACTGTCATATAGAAGATTTGCTGATGATACACAAACGGTTAACGTAGAAAAATTTCTGTTCATCCTCCCCCTGGAAATAAATATATTTCTTTTGAAATGCACCCCCCCTATTCCTTCCATACCTTTATCTATCTTCCCCATTCGTCCATAGGGTACTTCATTTTCCTCCTCCAAACTCGGCCTCCTCCTCCTTTTAGGCAGGTATGTTGGCACGCCTGGTGGAGGCGGCGCGCCGATGCAAGGTATCCATCCAACTCTTCTTGCCATAACGTGATATGATATCCTCTTATCACAGCTCACAAAAAGTCTTTTCTTTCAACTTCTATTCAAAATTATCCCGCGCTACGGAAACTATTTGTTCACCAAGATTATGAAAATTCTGCTATCCTTAAACAGAGCACCGATATCCTCCGCGCCAAATTGAAGAGAGCGAGGGAACTATAGATTGATTTCAGTGGTCCCTTGAACGCCTTGATACAGTCAACAGGTTGGTCAAAGTTTTCAGGTAATTGTTGGCGAAAGTTTGCCTAGAATGACACTTGATGTTTTTTTAGCGTGGCGATTATACTTCAAAACCTTTCTGCGTTACTCCCACCTTCCGTTAAATTCTGTGACACGTCCATCCTAGGGCGCCACGGCCCATGGACTGAAGGGAGTCCCGCAAGGCTCGCTCTGCGACCGCGGGATTTCGAAGCGGGTTTTTCCCGTACACGAAGGCGAGCGGGTAATAGGATTCAGGTGGGGGATAAGAGGAGGAAAGTGGGAGTGGGAAGAGGGTGGTAGGAGGAAGAAGCAGAGGATGGCCGAGTAGGACCAGGGCGGGGATCCACTATCCAGCCCACTCGCTTGCAAGCGAAAATAAACTTTCCCCGGAGGTAGATGCTTGAGGTAGAAGGGGTGGGATAGTGTAGAGAGGAGAGGAAAGCGATGAGCCCTTGACATCCAATGCCCGCATTAATCTTCCGACAATCCCTTACAAACCCTTCTTCGATCTTCAGTGGTCCACCCTTCCTTCTCCCTCGTCTCCCCAGGAAACCACTTCAGAGGGTCCAGATTTTTACCTCATCTTTTTGTTTATCTTAACCACAACCCCTAGATCTATTAGTGTCCTTGCGCCCTTCCCTTCTCTCTTACTTAGCCGCATCTTCCATCAAATATTTGACCCTTCCTCCCGTTCGGAAATGGTGTGGGATTCCTGGCGTTGTCCGAGTTCCCATCGAATCGTTCGGAGTTACTCCCGACGACAATCTCATCGATCAGCGTCTTCGGCGATTCGCCTCCGTGGTGTCCATTGAAAGTTCTCTGAGGCTCGATCGGCCCTTGCGATTGGCTGATGTTGCTTTCCGAAAGCTCTGAGGATGTGCTGGTGCCTTGCGAACACATCAATTCGAATGTTGATGTTTTCATTTAGAGCGAAATTTTTAAAATTACTTTTCGCATCCTTAGCAGTGAAAACAAATCCAGTAATAGTTTCTCTCTGAGTATTTGTATTATCATCTGAATTTTTCTAATATCCGTAAAATCCGAGTTGCTTTTCGAGCTTTCTAACGAAATAAAATGCAGAAAAATTGCATACTGTTTCTGTAGGTCATTTAAGTGGATAAAATGACGGCTCTAACTTTAAGTAGCTAAACAGGTTAAAGCTTTTATGCTTTTTGTATTAACTCGGCCTAATGTAGGAAATGTAAATGCTTGATAACGTATCGTAAACATAGATCTGATCCAAGGTAAAACTTTTATTACGAACTGGAAGGTAAAATTTTTCAGTGACACAATTGCTACATCTTGAAATCATCATCTCAATCTTGGTAAATGATTCGCTGACAATGGAACAGTAAGCAATTATGTATGTACACAGGGAGATTCTATCAATCAGAATTCACTCTCAAGTTGAGCAATTCCTCAACTGTTCTTTTTCCTAGAGTATTTCCTAAGAGGTTTCGCAAGATATTTCGTTATCCTAAGATGTTTGCTCACAAAACAGCTCGTTTAGTTGTGTCTTATGTGCACAAAATACGATAAAAGTATGTTATTTATTGGAAACGTACGGTTTACGACGAATGTTTGCTTTTCTTGAGCATGGGAAGTAAGGAAATAGCTCAAGTTTATATGTGGAACAACAAATGAGTTCAATCCTATTTTCTTGGGAATAAATAAAGGGACGCCCTCAAGTTGGCTCGAATACAATGCGAATTGCTACTTGCGTCAACTGCGCACGTCCAAGTTGAACTCGAATGGTAGTTTGTCTTCCAGTTGCATATAATTTCCGGTCTACGTTTCCAACAAAACTTTTGAAGATGCATTCTTTCAGAGGGAAATCGATACTCAAGATACATGAAATTATTTGATTTAATTTTCGATCCATTGCAGTAATAATAATGTCAATTTCTTGAATATCATTTTACCTCTTTTGAATTGAATTTAGCGCAAAAATGATTCAATCAATTTATGTTTTCGTATATCCATTTTATTGATTAAAAGGATTTGAGCAGTGCTGTATTTCGAGCAAAACATCAGAATATAATTTAAAACTGCAATAAATTTATCCATACTTCACTCTTAGTATCTTGAAAAATGAATGCAGATTTTCATCAATATTTTTGATAGGAAGTGCTATAATTGGATACTGATTTAAAATATTTGAAGTTAACGAATATTAATTACCCATACTTAATTTCTATCCGCATTAAATTATTCTCACTTTACACTGAATTTGGTTATTGCGATTTGAAGGTTATTTGAACCAAAGGCTGGTCAAAAATAACAGAATTGTTTCCAAACGGCAAATCTACGCTTGAAAGCTAGTGTTCCGTTGGGAAAGTTGACTTTATGAACTCATTTCTCCGTAAGTGTTCCCTCCCATCTGCAACTATTGGATCGAGTCCAAGACTTCTTACCAAGAGCTTAATGACTCGCTAAGAAAATCTGTTCCCAGTGTCAGGTGGCATATCTACAACACAGTTCGGTGACGAAGGCCCTAGAATACGCGACTAATGAAAAACAAAAGAAGATCGAGAGGGAGGATATGACGAGCTGCCAGCAGGTGTCTCGCAGGACATGGAGAAGTTGAGTTGAAGAAGAATAAAACTGAAGGGATGAAATCCTTGGGTGTGGCTCCGCTTTCATGAGATGAAATTTAGAGGGAAAACAAGGGAGTGCAACTGATTATTTTCGGACTCTGGGAGACGAAGTAAATGTTTATCAGAGGAGATGGTTCAAGAAGGTATTCATCAGCAGGAGGAAAGGGTTATGAAAGATATTCTTAATACATACAGACAATTTTTTGTATAAGTTGGACTTGGAGAAATGCAGGTTTTTGTATTTGTTAATTTGCATTCTTATACTTAAATGAGAACGGAGAGAAAGTCTTTTTTCCCTTAATCCTAATTAATGTTATTTTTCACTTTATGTTTTCTTAAATTTTAATATTTTTACGCCATATCCACATTTCGGGCAAAGCAATAGAGATCTACAAATGGATAAAAGAAAGTATGATAGACAAGTTCAGTGCGCTCGACTTAGCTTTCTTTTTGAAAGTGAAAAATGCTCATAAAGCGGAAAATCCTAAATACGAGGTAACTTGATGGCGTGACTGGATTTTAAGCCACTCTCTTCCACGAGATATCTCGGGTGCGTCAAGGAAGTGGTTCAATTTGGGGATGAACGATATTGCGAGCCTCTGCTATCAGACTTTGTGGTTAAAACTTTTTAGAATATTTAGAATGAAACCGATGTTTATTCGGTGTTTATCGAAGCTAAGCGAATATCATGACGTTTATTGATGAAGGGCTATCTACTTCAGAATTAATCGTTTTTGACGATTTTCTCTCTGTGACTCTAAAATCTGAGATTCCATCGTGTTATTATAAAATTCTGCAGTTTAATATATTAAAGGTTTTATAGTTGTCAGTTGCAGAATTTTTCCTTTGAGATAGGTCTGATAAATTTTAAAGGATAGAAATAGTTTTTATGTGATTTAATCGCATTAATTCCTTTAGATATCCCCAAATTCTCTCCTCCTATCAGAGAATCCCGACTGCTCCTTAAATCATGCTTCTGTCTACATAATTATAAGCATACTTTTTAGTCTGATGATCAGATAACTTGCCGCTGTAGATTGACGCCTGAATGTCCCGAGAGAATCTTAAAATACTTTGATGTCTTCCTAATATAAAATCTCTTATACGGCTCAAGTAAGAATTTCCAGTCGACAATTTTGTCATCTATCCTTGGATCGTAAAAGGAATGTTTCTTTGAGGAAATGAATACGTTAGAGAGGACAAAGGAACGCTAAAGAATAGGGAGAGTTATAGGAGCCATCAATGCCATTTGGCAGCTGTTTGACCATTTCCTCGGGCGTTTTCAGAAAGCGACCACCCGTAGTTCGGCCTCGTTCCGTTCCTCAGTCAAGGCGCAAGACGCCACTTCAATCACACTTCTCTAACTAATCTATTCGGGCTGACGCCGTTTTTCTTTATTTCCATTCTCGTTTGTTGGCCTTCATCAGGATTTGGTCGTGGCAGCTATCGAAGATAAAGTGTGGACTGCGGTTCGTTTATTGATATTTTCCATGACTACCCGATTTCCTGATTCAGTCCATATCCGGTTGACTTCAGTTTTCGCCGCTAATTTCATCCGTTTATTTCCTTATTTTTGTCAACGACATTTCTATTAATTTATGATAGATAAATCACTGGAGAAACGAAAGCTAATTTTAGCAAATTTTACCGGGATGCTGATAAAATTCAGCTTTATGTTGTTAGATTATGCTCATGACCTATAATGCGTGTTAGTTTCCAATAACACTGATATATTTACGTTCCCTTTTGCCATGTATTATACTTTCCCTCTTTGTGCATTTTTATGAATTATATCGTTATTTGATAACTTTCTTTACATTTCGTTGAGGTTGCCAATAAACTGATTTGTTTGTCGACCCCTGGCTCTTCCCTACAAATCTGAAATGCCTTTACATTCTTCTTTGATGATTAATTAACTTTATTTCATTTTTGTCGTTTGCAACCTTCGGATTGTTATTTATTCCAATGTGTATGACTCTTATGGAGTAAGGAAAAGGTGTTAACTTTGCACGGTGAAGCCTTGTGGCTGAATCCCAAGGAATGTTTCACACTTGTTGTTCTTTGCGTATGACTCTTATGTTATTCACTGTCTTATCAGTCCTTAGATGTATGTCATACGTATTTTTTTTAGCTTTATAGTCCCGTGCGTTAGCTCTAGGAACCAAGTGGGTTGCGCGTTCGCCCACGGTGGAAGCAGCTCCGGGTTCGATTCCCGGTACGGGGCTACGAGCGAAATTACCTCAACTGTAGAAGCACCTTTAGCAATACTACTACTAGTTTTTCAGTCCCGTACGTATTTATCTGCCGTCTCATTTAATAATCTCTCTACTCTTAATTCTTTCTTAATCTCTCTTAATTGTTTTTTTCGTCAATCATACTTCTTTTGTAACGAACACTTAATTTCTTTCCGCTAATCATACGTGTACATGAATCTGTTTGACGCTGGTTATTTGCCTCTTTTCTGCATACCGTTCCTTTCCATTTCATTGACTTGGTTCGCTCCTTCTTTCCTCTTTTCGTCAATATGTCTTTCCACCTCCTTCGCAATCCTTTTTTATTTCTGTGGGCAACACGGACGGCGATCCTCCCAACCCTTTCCTATTTCTCGCTCGCGTTCTTTTCATCCCTTTTGCGTTTCTTTTCTTCCTATTTTATCGTTTCCACCTCCAGCCAAACGTAATTTTAGTCCACGCGATGGTCACTTTTGCATCCCCAGCAACTGCACGAAGGTTTCGGCTGTTAAAAGAGTAGTTCTTTAGAGTTGGATTGATCGTTCCGTGGGCAGCGAAGAAAGACTTGAAAATGTCCTCCACACATTCCGCAATTTGCAACAGTACTAAGTTTATCAGCTGAGCAGAGTTGGATCCAAACATAACCATGAATCATTAGGATGCGGATGAGTTTATTTGGCACTTCATTTACGATGTTACTAGACTGATTTTCGCATACTTATTCTTCTCTGTCTTAAATCACGGTATTTGTTTCGTGCTAGCAAGGGAAAGCGTCGAGAATCAAGCGGATTTGGACGTTCTATTAATACCGATTGGCTTTTAGGAACTTAGCTCTGTACAGAGCTACTTACAGTTAACTTCCCTACAGTCGTAGGTAATGTTAACATATTTGATATAGTTAGTTAACCAAGGGTTCAGGAAATGATTTTACAAGCATTAGTGACATATTTAAAACATTTTAGATAATAGCTACACATTTGTCGAATTTGCGTTTCTATAGTGAAATATCGTGGAAATTTCACGGCATAGTAATCCGCGGCATACTAAATTATTATTAACGTCTTTATTGAGTAATTTGATCATAAATCATCACTGAAAAATTAGACGAAATGGAGAGTGGAATAGAATCTTTTATTGCTTTACTAAGAAATCGCGTCGAACGGAAAATGTCACGTAAAATAAAACGCGTAGGTAATTAGGGAATTGAATAATATCTTATACTCGGATATCACGAGGAATACCAAGAGTTTACTCACGGCACATCACTTTGCAGCGGAACACCGGTTTGAAAGCATTGATCTATGTGATAAGCCACTTTGATTTCCTACAATAGTTTAATGCTTAGAAAATAATTTAAATTAATTGAAAAATACTGGAATGTGAGGTTAAATACTGATAACACTGTACTTCCATTATGTTAGGGCATGATGCAATTCAGCAAAAAATAGAAAATTTTGTGTGCCAACGGTAATTAATAGAAAAGTAAAACCAAGGTATCAACTAGAAAAAGTTCGAAGTGGTAAGCAACGGACAACATATTTTTCTCCACAGTCGAGCTGTACCGGCCGCGGTGGAACAGTGGTTTCAATGCGCCCAAACCTTATGGCCCCAGGTTCGACTCCTGGCTAATTGGAGTTTTCTGGTCAGGGAATGGTTTTGTGCATTCGTCAATTGTTGCTGTTAGTGTTTCTCCTGTAATTGTCCAGTTATTGGATGTTTATAACCGGAACATAAATTTATATTATGCACCGGAAAATAAATGAATAACTGAAATAAATTCCCCACTGTAAGCACGAATTCTATATTTTTGATTGCCCTAAAATACAAACCACGTGCAGTGAAAATATTTGGTAGAGGTATGTTATACTCATAATGTTGTATTGGTGCGTTAATTGAGCATTTCTCTACACATGCATGAATTTCATTTTACCTACCGTGTACCTGAAATTCCATTTCAAAGACTAGATATAAATGGCCGAGGGAATCCAAGCGAAGTTAATAAAGTGATATGAACGTACGCGTTATCACCGTATTAACTTCGCTTTTTCATTCATAAGAAGAAATATGTGAAAGTATTTCAATCTCAGCTGACATAAATCGGTGGATTTAAGTGATCTCTACGGATTCCCCAAAAACCTGTTTCGCGATAACGGGAAAAGAGAATAGGGCTGTTGAATAGAGAGGAACAACTCTCCCACGCAACCTTGAGGCAAGTAGCCCAGTCAATCAGAGCTGAGGGAAATAGCAGCTGCGATGATAGAATTAGCTTTTAGACAGTCTAAGAAAAAGAACTTCCAGATCTCCTTTGAGTCGTTAAGAGTTCGGCAAAAGAAAGTAGCTGAAGCAAAAAGATTTAGATGACAAATCTGATCAAGGGTCTTCTAGAATTACAAGAGTTTTAATTTTGTAAACAAGATCATTCCTAGACCGGAGTCAGAAATAGCTGGAAGCTAAGGGAACCACATCCATTCGATATAGAAATGAATGGTGATAATTTGTACTAGTATCAGCATTTATTTATACATCGATGATATAGAATTCTACCAAATGTCGTTGGAGAATATCAATTTTGTACTTATTCGATCATGAGATGGAATAATTTCGCTATATATACTCGTACGTAATAAATGTGTTTCTTTAATGAAACATTCGTTCTCGATCATGACTATTTTTCTGGTTGTCTTATTGATTTTGAATTATCGCATTGATATTTTTACAAGCAGGTATCAAGGTTTAATTGAAAAGTGCTCTATTACTCTAGATTTGAAAATGTTCTTTGATTTTGTTCTATAGAATATGGTTGATCATTTCATCGTATGTAAACGGCTTAAGTGTACATTCAGATTCTAATTTGCTTAAAATTCAACATATTGTCAATTAAATAACAAAGTTCATAAAAGAGATATCGTGACTAAAGCATCTAACATTTTAAAAATGTGCACTTCATTTTCCTATTGATTTTTGCGTAATTTTTAACGTCTTTCCACTCTAATAGAGACCATTTTGAAGATTTTTTTCAATTTTAAAATTGTTTTTTTTTTTTAATATGTCATTCATAGAATTTTACCACATCAAATTATTTTACTATTTATTTCATCTCAAATGAGGAAATTTCAGGAATATCTGCGTCTTTATTTACTTCCTCTACTGACCATTTCCTCTTTGGAGGAACAAAAAAGTTTTTACAGTTTTGGGCAACAGTCTTTGTTATGGTTGTGATAAATTTATCCTGCATTTTTACAATCTTGAATTTGCCATATTATTTTACAAGGTTTACTCTAATGGAGACGAGTTTCGCATCAGAAATACTGAGATTGTCTCAAGAGCGGAAATTTCCGAATTAACCTCGCTATTCAGCAATGATTCGGAAATTTTAGATGTTTTCTTTCAAGAAATGATTTGAGTGAGGTCGTCTTTCAAATTTGTGATTTCGTTTCAAAGTTGACGTATTTTTAGATTATGTTAACCAATATAATTCATCATAATTTATGTATCACGAGTGAATTACTGTTGTTGAAACTGTCATATCAATCATGTCTACCCAATTCGCAACCCGATGATACACGAGCGTGTCTCGAATTTATGACACCTTAGCACTCAATCAGTTTAAGAAGTACCGCATTACGGCTGTCGGAACTCATTAAATTGCATTTTAAAGGGAAGGTTTCGTTTATAGTGTAACGTACGGTCACGTAATCTCGCAATCTATGTTTGCAATGCGAAAAATAAGATTATTAAAATTACAAGTTATTTTTTTACATTCCTCTGTTTATGCAAATTCCTATAAATTGTAATTTTTATTAGATTGTCGAGATTCTGAGATCTTTAAACAAATAATGAAGAATCGAGTATACCCAAGTGATATTGATCTCAGTTAAAAGTTGACTTCTATTTTGCTGTGGTTTTTCACGTACCTCCAATGAAAGTCATCTCTAGATTTCGGTGTGTCTTAACATATGTGCAGCCAAGTACGGCTTCTCATAACATTTAAAACCTGACCTACATCTTTTCGCAGTCAAAGTGTGGATACACTTTTCTCTTCCTAAATCCAGACAGAGAATTACACAGACCAGAAACGTATTGCCACGCATTTTTGCTATTATGAGTGCTTTACTTTTTCTATGGGAGTCTTTAATTATTCATTGTAAGTATTTTGAAGGAGTTGCACTTGAACATCTCCGGAATATTCTCGAAAGCTGAGCACAATTTAGAATACTGATATTTTCAGTGGTGACATTACGTCATTAAGGACAACTCCAATAAGATGGGTTGATATATGTGAGTCAGGTTTCTTTGCGATGTCGTATATGACTGTAAGTTTGTATCACTTTACATCTTTCAAGTGGTTTTACTCTGAAAGTTTTATTTCTGACGATGCTTTGTACAATTTTCGTGTTTTTTGGACGTATTATTTATTTAATAACACAACTCTTTGGGAATACCTATTTGTGTTAAATAAATATATCCTCACTTGCACATATAACTTGTAAGATAAGTATTAACCATATCAAATTTTTAGGACAGATGGTAAACATTTTCAAAATATTCCGCCAAATAATTGGGAGATACTTGAATCGGAGCATTGGGTTGAAGGAACTTATTCTGGAACTCACAATGTTGCAACAGCAACATTGTGAAAGCACTTAAAAGACCCAAAAGGTTCTACAAAAGAAGAAAGTCCTCTTCCTCCTACAAAAGGCACTCAAGTTGGAGAGTTAACTGGTTGTTCCAGTCACCAACCATAAGACATAAGCTTTGGAAAAGAAAGATGGTTCCAGGGAAAGCAGCGACTTTTGTGACGATTTTTCGTCGCTCTCGAAATAAGAATTTGAGGCTTCTTTGTTGAGATGAGTGCGCTCTTCTCCTTCAGATATCTCTTCTTCACGTCCAAGAATAAATGTTCCCAAAGGGAAGGCAGGCATCGGGGTTTTTGTCCCCATTAACCCTAGCAAAGGCGAAGGGATCATAGTGAGCAGTTATATCTCTCGGAATCAAGATTTATGCGCAATGCTTCATTTCTCATGCGTCGAATAGATGCAATACCGAGGTTTTCTTTCTCAGATTCATTAAAAGGTGGATGCCTCAGAGGACTATGTTTCATCCTTAATGACTTTAGATGATGAAGTGGGAAGACATCAGCCAATGGATATTTCCCGCTCTCTATGATAAACATACATGGGTCCTAAAACTAAAGAACTAGGAGTCTCACTGCCATTAACTATTATATTATTCATTAAAATTGATAATTCAGATAAAGTTTTTTTTCAAATCTGAAATACTAATGTAATGTATCGAATGTCGTGGAAACTCCTTCAGTCATCTTCAATGTTTCTTTTTCCTATTAATATCGACGCAAGGACCTGCATTCAGAATTATTGGCAAATGACACCGCATTTCCCTGCTCATAAGACGCACTTTATTCCGTTAAAATTTAATCTAAAATCGGCCTGCATATTATTGGCCGAGGGTTAGCATTTTTTTTCTATCGTCAGGACTAGGCATACAAAAGTGATTCTAAACTATGTTGCGCTTTGACTCATGGGTATTATCTTATAATCATCGCGGAAGCCTTTCTAGCAATGTTGCGCTTTTTTATTCAGTAAATTGACGCTCCTTTACTAATACCGTTTCTTTGTTTCCCTAAACAAACAGCTTACGTTCCTGTGTGTATAACTTTTGCTTCGTTCGCCTGAAATCCACGATTCGTCTTATTCGCCGGTACGTCTTATGTGATTACGCTAAATAGTGGCTAAGATTGACTATCGTTTGAAAATAAATGTTTACATGTAATAATTTAGGTACTTCATTTGGCAATTTGACGAGACCGCACAAATATTTGTGTATTTCTGTTATTTTGAGGCAATCAACTAAACGGGCTCTTTTGTATTCATTTATTATCTTAAGCGAAAATTGTTGTAATTCACTATATTTCGTAATTAACACTCAAAGTCATTGCTGTTTTAATACTGAGAAAAGGTGACAAGTTAAAAAAATAACTCACGCCAAATTCGTAAAATGTGTGCAATTTTTTCTCTTCCGTGCATTGCAAAAAGAGAGGTTTTCTTAATATGTTCTGAGGGACATTTTCCGTCGTCAGGAATGTAGTTCATTTTCTACGAATTTCGTTTTTCATCTTAATTTCTCGCCCGGCAATATAACATTCTTTAAAACACAATAATTAACGATTCAGTTAAATTTACAATTCTATCCATTCAAATTTTAACCCCAAAAACAGGACAAAATTTTATCATTGATTAAATTTTTTATTGATAAAGACACGGTTTAAATTGTACATGAAAACGTTTTATTAATAATAAATAATAATTTGACTTTATTAGGGTGACATTGAGACTAGCTACATCGGACATCACCTTTCAACTTTTATATAGCAATATTGCGAACATTTTCTAGTTGCAGTGATGCTGTTAATCGAGAAAATGTTAAAATACAACCAGTTGTAGCAACCTTAACCTTATAGAACTTTTCCACATCTAAAAAAACATTGAACTTTAACAATTTATTCCACGCAAAATTCTGAGTGTAACTTATGCCTACTTAGAGTTCAACACAATTTAAAATTGGAAATGACTTATGCGAATGTTTTCCGAGAAACTTAGTTATATTTTCTTTGTATTGATTACGATCAGAAAAGGACTTGAATGGTATAATGAAAAATTAGAATTTTTGTGTATGGTACGCATTTAGTGAATTGGGTAGTTTGATTTGTTATTCGAAATCAAAAACGTTATATTTACACAAAAGCAATATTAATAGCCAGAGATGTAACCAAGGGAAGTTATGGAAGTCAAACTCCTGCGTCAGAATTTAAGATTTCGACGAAACAACGGAGAGTATGACATTCCAACAGAGGCGTACCTAGAACAATCATAAATAAATACAGAACTTACATAAACCAAGTGTCTTAACTTCCGTAAAACTAAAGAATACAACTTTTCGAAAGCAGTATCACACAACTGTTGGTACACAGGGTAAAAAGAAAGTATGGAAGATGAGTTTCAAGGATATGGCATTCATCTTTTTTCGTATTAATTGAATTTTTACACACACACATCAATGTGTTGTTCGCAATTCATTTTATTTTTCCCCTTGATAGAAGGCAAACTTGTGTTCTCTCTATTGCCATAAGCACTCCCATAGCCAAATCCTGGCTACGCCCCTGTTTATAGCCAATGATAGTAGAACTTGAGAACTCTAATACATAAATGGGGAAGCGCTGCTAACCCGTCCCCAAACCGAATCGTTATATCTGCAATCAATAGTTTACCTTCAGAAAATGCCTCCATCTCCGATGTGATCTTTTCTCTCTACTTAAGCGAAACTGGAATTCTGGCTTAAGTTTCGAAAGCAACGATTCCCTATTTTTGCTTCTCCCATTATTTACGGAGCCAAAAAACATCCAGAGAGCGTCACGGTTTGGTGCGTCAACCTATGCAAGGTTTGTTGTCAAAAAGAAAGACATTGTGACTCATTGCGGGGGCTTAAGGTTGGATGGACTCTTAACTGTTGCGGGCCGTGGAAAAGAATCGGTAGAAGCTCCTTCGGGATCTACGCAAGCTATTTTTCTAGCTCTTCATCTTTTCCAGCTGATGTTAATCCTTTTCATATATTATTACAAAAATATCAACACTCGAGTGTGGTTCTGAGTTTAAAAGTTTCAATTCTTTAGGGAGTCATTGTCTTTCCTAATTCAAAAGGACTAGTTTAAATTGTGCGATTAGGTGTCCTTAGTTTGTCTATGTAAGTACCCTGTAAGCTGCCTTTCGGCGTGTGGCAGTAGGTGCGTGCACCATGACTCTACTTCCGTAATCGATTACTTTCCCATGTCGTTGGCTGAAAAATTGAGTTTTAGAATCGATTCGTTTTAACATGTTTCCCACGTCTTTCTCGCAGTATCAGAACGGTCTATGTAGCATGGTCGACGCGTTATATCGGTTACGTCATCTCTGAACGTGCTTTCTCAGAATGCATCCAGTAAATTAATCCTTTGTTTAAATCTTATTACTTGTAAAGATTCCCATCTTGCGTCCCAAAGCAATTCTTCACAAAACGTATCGCCTTTCGCTGCACCTTTTCTAATTGCCGAATACAACACTTATCGGCCTATACAATACACGCATATTCAAGATGAGGCCTAACTAACGCGGAATAACAACACTCGCAAACTTGTTCTTCGCTCCGACTGACTATTCTCTTAACGAAGCGGAGTTTCTTAGGTGCGAATTTGAGTCTTTCTTTCAGGTTTGGTGGTAGCCTATCTAAAGTGGCGACGAATTTTTATTCGTAATTGATAATAATTACTATTTAGTTTTTATTAATTATCAATAAAAATTCGTCAGCGCCGCCATCAGCCACCTTATAACCAGTTCCTTATACGTTAGTAAGGAAAAGAACACTTTGTTCTAACGTTATGGAGTTCCACACAGTGACAGCTTCGTCAATTGATTTCAGTTCCTTATAATTTTTATAGGCAATTTCAGAATTATTCATGCTCAAACACATGTAAAAAATTCTCTCAGAAAATTTACATTCAAATGGATGGCAAAACTTGCTGTAAAGTTTCTGACATGATTAAACTGTGAGGTACCCGATTGACTTCATATATCTGTCCTTATGTGAATTTAAGGGCACTTTCCCCCGATACGTAATTTATATTATGCTTTTTCTTTTTTGCCGCTGAACTAGAGAATAAAATGAGCTGTCCAAAACAAGTTGTTTTTCCTCCATCATTTCATAAATCATTTCCAATCGTTATAAACCTATTTTTTCATACCACGAGGTTTCATCCAACTTCAAACAGTGGCTTATGTGAGTTTAAGTAGCTATTTAGCAGTGGCGTAGCGTCTCTGGGGAGGGGTCCGGGCCATGGAATAAACGCAAACAGACTAAATTCCCGGGGCAGGCAAACTTCTGCCCTTAATGTAATAAAGATGGAATCAGATTTATATTTTCACACATTCTCTGCGAGCGGCGTTTGTCCCCCTTGGCACCCCAACTGCATTTAAAATAAATATTTCTGGATATCACTCTGCCAAGTTAACGACCCATCTTCCTTCGTATATTTGTCAAGAATACAAAAATCCTGAAGAAGCTGAACTCCTTAAAGTCGCTTCCTAACCCAATTACACGATCTTCATTCCCCGCTCGGGCCGCATTTAAGAGTATGATTAATGGTCTGGAGGTTTGCGATGCCCTGATTTTTACGTAGTGTGTGCGTGTGGCGCATGTCCTTGGGCACTATTGCCTTTTCTTCTTGAGCTTCTCGTCTCGTTAATCCAAACCACCCTCTCATGGAATAAAACAGGTTGAGAGCGGGTCGTTAGAAATTAAATTCATTATTCCCTCGAGAAGTCGAGTCCAACGTAAATAAGGAATGAAGGAAGAGATTTGGGAATCCGTGGGTGTGAGACATTACGGCCCGGAAAAGATTCTCGCTGGAGTAAACATGAAGCGTTATTACGCCCACGTTTTTCGTTTTCAAAGCCAATGCGCAATCGCCAGCTCCAGTTGGCTTTTTATTGCCTCGTTAACCACTATTTAGGCCGTCTTCATTTCCAGAGGAAGCGCGGTTACGAAATTTATGTACGCTTTTTAAAGTGGTTTAAAGAGGCTCCACTACTTCCAAATGCTTACGCATCAGACCGATGATCTCTCTTTAGTAAACTAAGGCAACAAATTATTATTCCTTTTTATATCAATAATTATTATGAAACCAGATTTCTCCGGTTGAATAAAACACAGTTATTGATTTTTCAGTAAAAATCTATTTCTTGAATAGAAAAGTAATTTCTTTCTGTGCATTTGAATTGATAATTCATAGATAGTATATAGTAGAACCCCACCATGTTATAGCCGTCGTCAAATCAATGCATCACCTATTTGAATACTCTCAAATATAAACTAATATAATCGATTATCAAATAATGTCTACGAAAATTTTTATTCTCTCCAATTTATTAAATTAGACCAAATATTTTTCCATCTTTTATAAGTTGAACATCTGTCCAAAAACTGATCAAAAAACTTCCAAAAAATGTGATAAGTTTTTGATACTTATTTAGAAAGAATTTAGGATATTATTAACTGTATAATTTAGCTAATGTAGTTGATTGGGATGTATCATTCTCAGTAAACTGTAGTATTTAGCGTTAATATTCTATAGGAACCTGCTTTGATTATGCACATCATTTATGATGGGTATGTTATTTTAAGCATTATGCATGGTTTCTTGAATAAATATCTTTAGAAACTGTATTAATCATCTAATGTCTGTAATAACTGATTTCAGGCAGGAGAGTCTTCGTGAATTGAAGTTAATTAGAGATTTGGAGTGCGAAGCGCACTTCTTTTCCCCTTGATAGAAGGCAAACTTGTGTTCTCTCTATTGCCATAAGCACTCCCATAGCCAAATCCTGGCTACGCCCCTGTTTATAGCCAATGATAGTAGAACTTGAGAACTCTAATACATAAATGGGGAAGCGCTGCTAACCCGTCCCCAAACCGAATCGTTATATCTGCAATCAATAGTTTACCTTCAGAAAATGCCTCCATCTCCGATGTGATCTTTTCTCTCTACTTAAGCGAAACTGGAATTCTGGCTTAAGTTTCGAAAGCAACGATTCCCTATTTTTGCTTCTCCCATTATTTACGGAGCCAAAAAACATCCAGAGAGCGTCACGGTTTGGTGCGTCAACCTATGCAAGGTTTGTTGTCAAAAAGAAAGACATTGTGACTCATTGCGGGGGCTTAAGGTTGGATGGACTCTTAACTGTTGCGGGCCGTGGAAAAGAATCGGTAGAAGCTCCTTCGGGATCTACGCAAGCTATTTTTCTAGCTCTTCATCTTTTCCAGCTGATGTTAATCCTTTTCATATATTATTACAAAAATATCAACACTCGAGTGTGGTTCTGAGTTTAAAAGTTTCAATTCTTTAGGGAGTCATTGTCTTTCCTAATTCAAAAGGACTAGTTTAAATTGTGCGATTAGGTGTCCTTAGTTTGTCTATGTAAGTACCCTGTAAGCTGCCTTTCGGCGTGTGGCAGTAGGTGCGTGCACCATGACTCTACTTCCGTAATCGATTACTTTCCCATGTCGTTGGCTGAAAAATTGAGTTTTAGAATCGATTCGTNATTGGCTTTTTCCTCTTCATAAATCATCACATGCACGTTGGGTGTTGTGAAGTTTATTTTTAAGTTATAAGATATTTAATTAATGAGATAAGTACTTACGCTTTTGCAGTGAAATAAGTTATTTAGTATAAAGCTGCATATTCATGACATGCATTAAATCACAACAAAAACACAAGTGCTTTGACAGAGGCGAATTAGTGAAAGACTGCATGTACGTTTACGTAGCTACTAGGTGTGGAATGTAATTGAATTTATCTTTTCTTTTAGTTATTTGTTTATCAGATTCCACGTAATAATTATTGCAGGATTGAACATACGGTTTGCGGTTGGACGAAAAAAATGCTGTTCAAGTCGGAACCGGTAAGGAACGACAGATGTGAAAATTATAAGCGTTCTCATTGACCGAAGCAGTAATATTTCGATATGCGTGAAATTATTCGTGAGTTGAGCATATACATATTTAATTATGAAATTTTGCTAACGTGCAAAGATAATTATTATCGAAAGTATGGACGGAAGACATGGAGGTAGTGAGTTTATTTGAAGATGTTGAGGATAAAGAAGAGGAATTAAAGTTAAAGTTGATCTTAGATAACCGCATTAATAAGCAACTAAGAAATATTCTCATTTTAAGAAATATGGTATTGACGGCAATGAACCAGCTTCTGCTGACTCTTTACTTTCACGCGACTGGCTCCATGCTCATCGCAGTGGTGTTCATAAAGCGACTTCCAGTAGAGTCATTAAAAACATTACCCTTGCAATGACGGGATTAAGATCCCTTTACGTGAAAACACCGAAACTTGTGTGCAATCCACGTCCATTTAAACCAATTAACCCAAGACATTTTCTGTAAACAGGGTTTTTAATATTTAAACTCATAGCACCACCCCCGGTCCTCATTGCATTTTGGCGTTTAATCGCCAAATTTCGCTACCAATTTCATTGAGTAATACTTTTCCCGAAGTATATTCCAAGACCTCAAAGTACTTACCTGAGCATTAAATCTTGTGCTAATAGATTTCCATGTCTCCTCCTATCATATACACGACTGTCATTTACAAACACTTTCTCATTAACACAAATATCAGCAAGAGCAATCCAACTCAACATACCTTCTGCTTCCAAGTGATTGCATTGCTTTTTTATTCTCCAGAATGCTTTTATTTTCCTCTACCAAATTTAATAGAGTCAACTGCTCATCAGTTGTAAACTTACAACTTGTTTTACTATGCATATCAGTTCAAACAATATATCTTAGGTCTTTTTAAAAGCTATCAAACCTTAAAAATAAACGGGCTTCGCGGTATTACCATATTACGATGCAATATTTTTCTAACAAACCTTACGGCGCTCACGGCAACTAGTATGAAAATTATTCTCCGCCAAAGCATCTAATATTTAAAGTGGTATCTAAGTAAACAGGACTAAAAATTTTTATAATACACTCCTTACATTTGAATAGCACTTTAGCTTAAAGTTCACTTTAGTTGAAAGGCAGATTTGAATATACATTATAATACCGGGCCTAAGCATTTTTATAGAAGCACGAATAGCATTCAAGATTTCTTAAAACTAAAGTATATCTCTTTCCACGAGTTGTCAAAAGTAAATGCTCTTTATGCTTTAAGTTTGGAATAGTAACTTAGATAAGAATTTGGATTTTGGATTTGGACCAGATCCTCGAATTTTCTAATGTCAGTTTTGAAAAATGAAGCGGATTCCAACAAACGGAGAAATATGAAAATCAGCCAAGGCTACGAAATGCTTTTCTCAAATGCGTGGAATGGGTAAATAATGAATTCCATGCTTAATGCTACTCACCATCGTGCACCCACTTGACAGATCTCTTCTTCCTGTTGACGTACATGCTTTGTCCTTTGCTTTTCATGTTGCTGGAGTCAGCCAAGGAGCGGGAGATCCTCCGAGCGAGATCCACTTGCTCCTCAACCGTCGGGTGGCTGGGCAAATAGAAACTCGATGATGAATACATCTTCCCTGTGGAAACGAATATATATTTTAATTTTCTCTCGCATTCGAAATTTGTGGGGAAAAAGCAGGGGCGGATTTATAACTAAGCGCAGTAGGCGCTAGCTGAGGGCCTTATCCTTATGGGGGCCTCAAGAGGACTGCTAATAAATTCTCAGTAAAATTGTTTTGCTTTTTCCCTTCAAAAGTAGTTTTGTATTTGTTAAGCAAGTGTATATATTTATAGGATATATTTGGAACAAAAGTAAGAACAACTTTTACTAACCACAGAATATTTTATTGATTACGATCATGCTTTCCATATCCTGTGTATGACTCCATGAGTTGAAACCATGGTCGTAATCAATAAAACTTTCTTAATTTTGTTCCTGATGGAGCTCTACCTCGACGTCACGTCCCAAGCTGTTGATTCTAGGATATATTTGATTGTAAAGTCTACCCATGATTCTTTGTAATTTATAGAAATACTTTGCATTGTAATTCAAAACTATTTTTGTATATTCTTGCCGTAGTGAAGTGATGAGGTTTTTATGGGATTTGTTTTTGAGTATTTTAAGAAAAACTCGAATTTTTACTCTCATAGTGGGGACCTCAACCTGATATTTGTGCCCAGGGCCTCTGATAGCTTAAATCCGCTTCTGGGAAATAGGGAAAAAAGGCTTGTTCCTTGATGTACAAATGTGCAATAATTTATCTTTTCTGTGTTGAACAAAACGCTTCTGCTCAAAAATTATGATTATGTTACCAGGGGCTGATTTGGGATATCAGAGGCCCTAAACGCAAATTTCAGATCGAAGCCCCAATTAGGAATCATCGGATTAAAACAGGACCTTTTATTAATAAAGTACAAAGAAGCGTGTGTCACAGAAAATGCAGTGGTTTTACTGCGGCAGAAATAAACACAATATAAAGTTATACGTGGTATTTCCACCAAAAACATCAAGGATAGGCTGAATGTTATAAAGAGACATAAAATATGTAATACATTCCATAAAATATTACTTTGAAATATTCAACGTATCTAAAGTTCTTTCTGCACGATTAAAAAGACCCTGTGAACGCCTTCATTAAAGAATGAAGACATGTGTTATTATGAATGACATATGTATATAAACTGACTGTGAATGAGACCGTCAGCTATTGCGTCTAATTATGAATCCGCCCCTGCATGTTACTAATTTTAGAATGGAAAGAGTAATTTGAATTGATGGAAAACCAAACTTGCAAAAAGTGATTGGAGAAAAGTGGGTTTCAATTGAAGTAATCAAGCGACGCACAGTGTGCTAGAATCGAAAAAAGCTGGCCAAAAATGCAAAAATGGTTTTTCTGAGGGAGGACTTCGAAACTTCGCACTTCTTGAATTAATTCATGGAAATTCGTTGAAATAATTCATTTTAATATAAACATAACGCTATGTTTCGGGGATAAAATATTGAAATTAACCTTTGTGCAACTTTTTAGGGAAAAATAAGACATGAACATCATGTCATTTACTCACTATTTATCATCAGTCTACTGAGACTGAGTTATTTATGAAGTTTCACTAAGAATGGCTGCATCGATTGATAACATTAAAACGGTATTTTAGTAAAAATACTTTCTTTATGTGAAGGTCGCATGTAATTTCGAATGCCTTATTAAAATTTTGTAATTGCAATTTTATTGTCTATTAATTTATAAATAAGAGAAGAAATCTCAATTCGCAAACATAAACATTAGTGAAGTGAATGTATCGGGAACTTTATTTTCCCTTTAGATGTCATACATCAAAAATATTTCCTATTTTTATCCAATCCCAATTAATGAAGACATTTCTTTCGTAGATTTGCCAATTTTTTTCTTCATTAATCATCACTTTTAAGTCCCTTTATCTTAATCTTTAGGTTAAGAGTTTCTTTGGTTGACGTGAGGATCAGCAATTGCTACAACTTTTAAGCTGAAATATCCTGCAAGTTAAGAGGTTTTGTATGGTATCAAAAGTATTTCGAATCAGAATAATATTTCTATCAAATTTTATAAATAATATTTTTATCAATATCAAAAAAATCAGTATCGAACCAAAGACGTTTTATCTTCGTGAACTTTATATTTATCTGTTTTGGAAAGAATTTAGATCTTCAATTAAACTAACAAACTCTGAAACAATATTTTCTCCAAAAAGGTAGTTTAGGTATATACTATTCCCTCTTAATAATATTATCAAGATAGAAATGATCTTTCAGTGAAAATAAAATGTAAAGACCGAGGATTTAATGAAGTTATACGTGGAATTGATGAAATAACAGAAGTAGTCGAAGGGATTTCTACAAGTTTGGCCTTGAATAATAAAGGATTAACAAGAGATAGGAGAGCTTTGAGGACTGAAATAAATCGATATTCGATTTCATTACTAATTGTGACAAGTATTTAAGTTTTTCAAATTGAAACTTTATCGAAATGATGAATTTTCTGTCTTGAACTCAGAGTATTTTGACATCTCAGCTTTATTTAAATTTTCTTCCTTTTCATGAGATTTGGTGGCCATGATTTAGAAATATTTACCTTTAAATTTGTTTCTACCGCTAACATTGGCCAATAAATTCAAATAAAAGAAGACACTATTTATGTATTTAAATTTATAGGACAATGGTAGTGGGCACAGTTAAGATAATAAATACATCGATAGTGGTTTGTTGCCAAAATGAAGGCTTTGGTTTTGGATTAAACGAATGATTATAATATGTTCAGTGATTAAATTTGAGGCAAAAGAAGCAAAATTAGTGGTAAATAGACGACTGCTAGCGCATACCAAATTAGTTTGATGGATCTGTAGGCAAGATAATCAATTTAGCATGTTTGGTGTGTGAGAGGAAAAGCATGTGAGTTAGTTGAATGCAATGGAATATATTACATAAGAACCATATATGTTAAAACACGGATGACATTAACTTATATTTATATTTGTTTAGTTATTTACTGATTAACTGATGAAAATAAATGTATGGAATGAAGTACGAATGCCTCTAGGGAAATATGCACTTAGGAAAGTACAGAGAGAAATTGTGAATACAAGAGACCATTAACTTGCTTGGAACAGGTTCAATATAGGCCACCCATGACTACAGTACCACTAGAAATGTACTACTTTTGTTTGGGAAACAATGAAATTATTTACATATCCCTTAAACACCTTTCCAACCCAGCTTTGCAGGCTTGTTGCAAGTAGTTAAAGCTTTTCACAAGTTTAGCGCTGAGGTCGTGGGTGACCTTTATGGAACCAAAGCCAACTTGCTTTCCCGAAAGGAAATTGTTATTATGTATATGCACGATTGTTATGTATGCTTATTACATTTATAGATACTGATTTAACATTTAAGGTATGGAAATTACATCATCATCCTCCGTATCGATCATAGCCATCAATTCATTTGGTTTTGAAGGTTGAAGTAAGTCGTCACTTACAGACATTCAAATACCAGCTGTTGATGGACTTACTATGCCTACTTTGCGGTGTCAGTTCCCCCGAATCCTCAGCCGGTGTGAACAGCTTCTCGAGGTCAATATGTCTCGTTTGGGAAGAGGACATGGTCGAAACGCTCTCTCGGGTCATCATTGTGCTTATGTTGGACTCCTCATCCTGAGAAAAAAGATAAATAAGTAAAAGTAGTTCATTAGTAAGTGCTAATATTATTTTAAGTTGATTTTACTTCAGTATAATATTTTTACTGGCTTTTCCTGAATCGTCAAAAAATATCTTTTAAAAATAACTTTTTATTTTGGGAGTAATATGCCACTAGAAACAGAATTTCTCAAATAGAATAGGTAACACCATCCTTATTATTAAAAATTATTTTAAATTATTATAAATTTCTTTAAAATTTCAGGGAAATCTTTATGACAGTCTATTCTTCATTAGATATGTTTACTGAATAAAAATAGATTTCGCGGAACATGTGTAGAAATTGTATATACGGTAAATTAAATTAACGGCAATACGATAAATTAAATTTATTACGACAATGCATAAAATATAGTAAAGTCTCTTTATGCCACTTAACTATTTTTGTTTTAATTTCAAAAATTTTATTTCGCTCTCCATACGCATTTTAGAGCGTGTGAGTCTTGCATCCCGAACGACATCGTTTCTTATCATTCAAGTCTCTTAAAGGAACAATTTAGAGTAATCGACCATGAATTATTATGTCATTATCAATAAAATGTCGGTTGCTGCAACAATAACTCCGATGCTTAAAATTCTGTCTAAGACTACAGTTATAGTTAAAGTCACCGTCATCGTCATAGACTAACGAAAAATCAAACGACTGAGAGAATGTTACGTCTGAAGTGTGATGTTATAAGGAGCTATATGGACTTGGATTTCGCGGAAAGATGAAGCGAAAAGAATAGAGGCCTTTGAAATGTGGATGGGGAGGAAGGAATTAGGTGGGAGGAGTGAAGAAAGAGTGAAGAATGAGAAAGGTGTAGAAAAGGACAGGTGGTTGTGGCCATCGAGAAAAGGAAGATGGATTAGTTAAGACATTGTATGAGGAATGAGTGCTAGATGAAGACTGTGATAGAGAGAATGATAGAAGGAAAGAGAGGACGAGGAAGAAAAAGGTGTACGATTAATTAAGGTTGAAGGAAAATGGAACTAAGAGACTGGCCCAGGACAGACAGGTATGGAGGTCAACCATGAGTGAACCTGCCAAGCGGCAGCTGATATGATATGATGATGGTATATTCGTTTACTTCTTTATTAGTCATTTTCATTATTCCTTTTTAATGAGCGAAATAATTTATTCATTTCCTACTTATTGTGGTATGTAAACGGCGTTCTTAAACCATAAACAAACAATTATATTCTATCAAACATTTAGCGATGTACAACAACCTCCTTCTGTCAGTGGTCAGCTCTCTTTCCCCTCCTCCATTGACCCCACTCTAATAACATTTCCCCCCGCCTTATCCTCTTCTGTATGTATATATACTATACACCTTATCTTCTACTGTATATATACTCTGCTTTTTCGTAATATTCACCTTATAATGACTATATACTACTTAAAATCGGTCCTATCTTTTTAATTCAACCACGTGGATTCGTTATCTTATTCCGAAAATATCTTTATTTTAGAACATTTTACTTATCAGCAGTCGAAAGCGCAGCGTAATCAATATGGCATCTAGTTTTACTTAATAGGTCGTATCTTTTTTTGTCTAACAAAGCATCGGACTTAAATCCCATGGTGATACCAAATTTCTCAGTCTTCGTATGATTTTCCTACAAAATCGATTAGAATCAATTAAATTCTTGTTCCTTGATATGATTGAAATTCTTTTTACTTTCATTTGTTTTCTGTTGTTTATCCTCATAGCTTCAGTTTTTACTCGAAGAAAATTCTGAGACTTGTAGAGCTGTTTACTGCAAATTTCGTTTTCTTTTTATGAATTTTTTCCTCAAACCTCTTTCGTCGTTTACTATTTGAGGGACTTCTCTATTAAACCTTCTTTTAACCTAAGAGGGCTTGAAAAAGTAATATTTATACAAAAGATCTTCTGAAACTGGCATTTTAATATCTTTTACAGAAAACTTCTTCGAGTTAACTTAGGAAATATGATAGTGCTCTTCTATGGAAGCTAAAGGAAGCTTTTCCCTTATTCGGCCTAATCTCGAATACTGCTGCGCGGTTTTGGATCCCCATGAAGTAGGGTTAGTTTCAGATTTAGAGATGGTTCAACATAGACCAGTGGAGATCAGTGGAGACTTCAGGTCAACAGTAGCCTTACGGCTATGATAGAATCCTTCGGGTGGAATTCGCTCCAGGTGAGAAAATCAAATTACCGATGGAAGCTTTTCGAAAAATTCATCGATCCAGAATTTTTAGGCGAAGTAAAGGATACATCTACATAAGTACCCTGCAAGCCGCCTTCCGGCGTGTGGCGGGGGGTGTAAACACCAAGAGTAGAATTACTTCTTTAATTTATTATTATCGCGTATCGTTCGCGGAAAAAAAGAGTCCCTAAAACGACTTGTCCTCGCGTCTATTTCTCTTATTTTACGCTCACTGTCAGATCGGCCAAAGTAGCAGGGGTTCGCATAATATCAATTACGTCATCCGAAAATGTATTTCCTCTGAATTTATCTAACAATCGCAGCCTAGCTTCTAATCTCCTTTCTTTCAAGGATTCCCAACCTGCGTCTGTGAGCATTTGCGTTACACTTGCTTCTCTATCGTAGCACTTTTTAACAAAATGTATCGCCTTACGATGCACTTTCTCGAGTTCGCGAGGGTTTGTTTCATCCGCTGGGTCCCATATACTCGCCGCATATTCCTGATGGGTCCTAACTAACGTGAAATAGCATCGCTCTCTAACTTTTTCATCGCATCTACCTACAATACTCTTTATAAAACCGAGCTTTTTAGTTGCTTTACCGCATATTTTTCGAATGTGTGTGCTCCAGTTTAAGTTATTGGTAAGGGTAATAAGGATATTGTCATTTCGGTGAACAGCGACCGCGATTTTCGAGAGGCGACGACGAAACGCTACAAAGAAATAATCGGTAAAACAGATAGTTACTTCTGGTCGTTCTTTCCGCGGAGCATTAAAGAAGCAAACAGGAAGAATTAGGTTAGATCTTTGGTGTTGTTACACTCCCTGCCATACGCCGCTAGGGACTTGCGGAGAATGAATCTAAAAATCTAAATCTAAAAGTGTAATCAGCACAATATTATTTTTAATATAGGACGCCATTAAACTATAGTGAAAGTTATTATCGGAAAAATTATTGATCCTAGTCCTTGAATTACTTTTCCTCGAAGTATATCTGCACTGCCGAATTGTATCGGGCTGTCTTTTAATTTCACATTGTAGTGTCATAAGATGGTAATATGAAGAATAAATAAGTTGCACGCAATTCTTTGCTTCTCCTTCACTTATTGGCGTAGCCAGAGGGGGTTCGTCGGGTCCGAACCCCCCATCCTCTTTAGGTCCTACATCAAGTAGAAAAAGGAGTTGGAAAAAATTTGCAAACGAAGAGAACGTGCAGTTTGCAAGTAAAAAATTTTTCATCCAACAATAACCATATCATCATGAATTGATTGTTACAACTCGCTAAAATCGAGCGTCTCATATCCGCTCTTTAGCCTCGCGATCTTCAATAAAACTGTCGCTTTGACCTTCGATGTAAGGACGTTTCCTGCGAAGCGTCGCATTTGACAGAAGACATATTACTATATATTTCTTTGTCACCCATTCCTTTTTCCGTCCTTGCCTTCGGAACAAAGGGGAGACCGCTTCTTAAGACTAATTCCTCAAAATATCAAATCGGAAGGTCAACCACCTTACACTTGGCATCCGCACTCGTTCCAAATAACTGCTAATTTTAGAATCATTATCGGGACCTGTTTTTTATGAAAATGAATTAATTCATCGTGTTCAAAATTGTTTTTCGAGAAGTTCTGCTGTTACCGATGCATATCCGAGAAGGAATCCGCAGGAACTGAGACTACAGTTTCTAAATCAGGATTTGATGTGATTGAAGTTCTTAATGTACGGAAATATCCACCTTCTTATTGTCTGCATTCTCTTCATTCTATACCATTATGTCGAAAGTGGACATTCATTAACTCCGTAATCCTTTCTTCTCCAACTTCTGCTTGGAAAATGCATTTCTTCTCAAAGGAATGAAAAACAAAATAGGTAGCGATTGAGTGAAATGTTTGGAAGAGAATTAAGGGAATTCTGGCCGTTATCGTAGTAATCTTGTATTATATATGCACTTATGTTCGTTTTGCTTTATAGTTTTGTTTGTTGTTGAAACCTACATACAACGACACTCGAGTGACAAGTAGCTAATGCTTCAGATAAGTAATTTGCTGAGTGTTAAATAAGGTTAATTCATTTTAGTTGGTGAAAGGACAGGACAATTAATAATCTACTAAATGTCATTTGCCCGAAGTTTCGAGTGCTATCAAGTTCTAAACTTTTCATGGTTAAACTGAGAGGTAAATTCATTCTTTAGAGTATGAATTGGAAATATTAACTGACTCATTTAAAATTTATATAAATGCCGTTTAACAGATTATATTACAACTAATTGATAAAGCCTGACTGTTTGATCAAATAATGTAGTAACGCTATACGAGAGGTAAGATGGAACTGTTTAACTGTGCAGTCTTTGAGTTAACTAAATCTCACCGCGCTACTAAAACGCATTCAATTCCTGTATCGAATTTAGGTAATACAGAATTTTCCGTAAATTTAGAATTTTTTGGAAAATATTGGAAAACGAAGAGTTTTTGGTGGAATTGAATTGGCAAGGTTACGAAGAATAATGGAAAATTCATAATTTGAAACTGTAATAAACTTCAATTTGATAATGTTTCTTTTAATAGGAGTATTTAAGGGTCGCTGATTAGCATTAGACGTATGATTTGCAGTCAGATGGAAATTGGAAATAATTAATTCGATGTTGTTTCAAAAGCAAGTCTGTGAATTAATCGTTCCGTAGTTTTTCCATTTTCAACCAATCAGAATCAGTTTTTTTTACTCGTAAATCTGTTAAGTCTCAGGGAAGGGCTTGTCAAAGTAACGTCACGATTCAAGAAAAAATGAAGTAATTATTCCATCTGATTGGCTTTTCGTCCCTTTTTTATTATATTTCGGCCTTATTTTAGTTAAAGAAAACTGTCTTAAGGGACGAAATATTAACAAACGTTATGATAATTCTTCCTATCCTTTCAAACGCTGTGAATACGGGAAGCAAGTGGTTGACGTCGTCTAGAATGCGAAGTTCAAATGTGGGCGTTAGAGTGTTATTTTGGGGCGAATTCATTTGATACCTCCGTCTCTTATTCTCAGCGGTTGATTTAGAGGCACGAGTAGGAAGCAAGAGGCAGTAGGAAGCAATCGCCGTTTTATTCCACTCTGTTTTGTTTGCTCTCATTCTGAAGTTTACTGCCTCGTCTCGCAGATTAACAGTCATATTATTCGAATTCATAACTGTAATCGTGATCCGGGGATTATTTAAGGTTGAAAATAAGGGTATATATCCTTCGATGATTAATGCACGCTAAAAAATATTCTTTCTTTTATCATGTGCAGATCATAGAATCTATCACTTTATGCCCGATAGAACATTATGACAGGAAGTTTAGTATCTAAACCATGTACTCCGGATCTCGTTTGTTTTCTAAAATTCAGAGTAAATTGGCGTAAACTTGTATGGCTAAGATTCAAGTTTCTTCTGACGATTTCGAGAGGAAATATCCCTCGACCTTGGAGAATTAAGTTGGAAATAGTTTTTTAACGTAATTGAAATATTGAAAATCTCAAGACGTTGTGCCGTGAGCGGGGGTTGATGCGTAAAATTGCGAAGGAGCCAACCTGCCATGGGGGAGCGGTTTAAGGCAATTTCCTCGGGAACTAATCTACAACAAACATTAAAAATCCATTTTGTCGTGATAAATGTAACATATTGAATAGTAACTTGGAAAAGCTTATTTTAATTCATAGTCATCGTAGGCAAATTGCTGGCTCATTTATTCATTGAAGATGTTGCTGATCAATCCTGAAGAGTAGCTCGAAAAGTTGCTAAAACGAGAAAAATATATCGCAAGAAAAATAAAATGGCTTAAATTTTCTTTCCTTTTATAAATATAATATTCGTTCAGGGCTTGCATAATATAAAAATATAATATTAAATTTGTATTTTATCACCAAAACGTTATGCCATATTGATTTAAAAGTAAGTCAAGCATTTAATGTTTGCATTTAATTTTACGTTCAACCAGTACGTAGCGAAATGTTTCTAAAACAGAAAAAAGTCTCTAAAAACAGTCGCTTGATCTTCCGAAAAAATCCCAGAGTCTCCTTCGGATCGGCCGAAGGTCGCTTATACAGTCTGTGCGATCTGATGTTTATCTTTATTTAAAATCGAAAAGAGTTATTTCGGGTCTCATGGATTGGAAATAGTACGCCTCCTTTACGAGTCGATGTAAGGCAAAGAATTAAGTCACGAATTCAAGTTTCTCTCTACTGATTCTGCCCATGGAATTCGGCTTTTTTGCAATATATACAGATAAAATGTATAATAGTTTAATGCATTTACCAGTGGCGTAGCCGAGGGGATTTTTTTGCACCCCCAGAGACAAATTCTGGCTACGTCCCTGCATTTACATTACATATAGCTTAATGGAAGTGGAATGTGAAAATAATATTTGGACGCGAGGAGTTGGACAACTACAGAGAAGAAATGGTGACATACAATTGAAGAATAGAGTAGAGGAGATGTGTGAAGAACTGTACCAGAATACGTGGATGGGGGAAGAGAAAAGAATTCGAAGAGAAATGTGCAAATGGAGATAAATAAGCTACAGAAAGGGGAGAGGGAGGAATCTTGGGAGACACAAAGGACGAAGAGTTGAAAGGAGTAAGGGGAAGAAGTGTTTGTCCTACGGGGCAGGAAATCAAGTGGTTAATACGACGTGTGTGGAGAGAATCGGGAATGTAAGGGAAGTTGGAAGTTGCGTGTGACTGAGAAACAGATAAGATGAAGGATTTAGAGATAAAGATGAGAAGAGATAATGATAAAGGAAGAGAAGATTAGACCGATATTTAAGACATAATTTTCGAAAAGCGATTGTCTAAAGTTAGAACAAAGTCTATTACGGCTCCATGGGATAAGGATGAATATATCCTGCCTATAGGTTTCATTTAATAAAGAACTGTATAGAAAAAGGTCACATGCATACATGATCCGAAGCATGGTTAAATACATATTTATGTATATACACGCTTTGACCAATATCATTGAATAGTACCTAGAACGAGTGCTTTATATTCTTATCTTCCTCTTAAGACCGGACATCTATCGTAGTGAATCACTTATTCTATAATATTTATAAACTATATTCTTTAATTTGCGCCATAAAATGATAAAAAAGGCATTTTATCATCATTTGGGATTTTAGATTTCGTGGAAATTGCCGCGGAAAATATTTCCGTCAATCATTCAGCCCTTGGCGTCTTCGTGAAATCTTTTAACCGAGGTACGTAATAAAGTGGGAAAATAGGAAATGGGTTTAGAGCAATATGAACTGGAGAAGAACATTTGTCTCGCCTGAACGAATATTCGGTTTTACTAAACAGAAAAGAGAGCCATTTTGCTGTTAACCAACGGAAAGTGAAGTACAGAGCAAAAGCACGGCATGAAGAGAAAAAGAAGGCGATGACTAGAGGGGGGAGTAGAGGGAGGGCTGGTGAGGGAGCCACTGGCAGTCTATTTCCATCCCGCTCCGGTTTAGTATAGGAATCCTCCGGTGTAGGATGACCGACTCCCCATCAAGCAGCCGAAATAGTCCGAGGGTGGATGAAAAACTGTCCCTCTAGGAGGAGGGCAGCGGGGAAAATTATCATGGCGTTCGCATAGATTTGCTACTCATAGTCAGAAATCATAACGGATTATCTCCTCGAAGTTTGCTCTTTTTACTCTTCGAGGAATTACGCATTGACGTTTTCCCGGGAGAACACTGTGGTTGTGAAAACCTTGGATACATCCCGAGGAGAAAAAGTCGGGGAGGATTGCGACCCCGGAATACCTGTGGGATGAGTCGCACCTTCAAATTTATCCCTTACTTCTCTGGCCTTTTCCTCGTTTGATAAAGGGCCTATTATTCTTCCGTCGTGTTTCTTGGCCCATCGGGGATATCCCTTTCGCTTCACACGCGATGTCAGCTAAATTAGCGATTGACAGTTGGAGCGGAAGTGCTCGACGCCTCCTGGTGAGCCTCGAGCGAACTATCTCACCTACGGAATCTGCGACGAGTTATTCGTATTCCTGGTTTGAATCGGTTATTTTTTTGTAATTGATACTGTTCCCAGGGAAATGTCTCGAGGGTATACGCCTCAGTTTATGCTCAGTCGACGCATTTTTACTGGTTTCTATTCTATCGCGTTCTATTTTACTCTAATATGCGTTTGTAATGTTACCATCTTCCAATCAAACTTGAACATTTTCAGGGGGTTTTTAAAGCTTTAAAGTAGTTTTATCAATGATGTTTTAGAATATTTACAAAATAATTTATTGATGATTAGATATTGTAAACTCGTGGAGTGAGTATCGAAAAAAGTACCAAAAATGAAATTTTGAGGCGAATTAATCGATTTAATCAATTTTTCGATTGCAATAATATCATTCAGACGTTAGCATTAACTGATATAGAAAGAATTCTCAACAAAAAAACGTATTTCTTTCTCACTCTGAAAGAGAAACTCTTTCTTGAAGACGATTAAAACGTACATATTTTTTTATGAAAGCTTATGTGTTTGAGTCAGTATAAGAGCGATTATATTTTAAATCTTGAGAGGAGTAATGCAAATGTCTAGGTTTAAATGTACGTCAAAATAATAGCCCACATGGGCTGATACTGAGAGAAGCATATGAATATTGACGATGATTTAATTAATCTGAAGATATATAGACCCGATTGATCGGATTTCTCTTGTTTCTGGGAATGGTTGTGTATTCGTAGGTTGTTTCTGCTTGCGCCTATTACTGTAATTGCCCAGAAATGGCTGTTTCTAGGGGTTTTGGGAAATAAATAAAATGTTGTTGCACACGTTTCGAGATACTAATGAGATGGCGTAGTATGGCTTGGATTCCTATGGAGAACGCCTATTAAAACTAACAGCTCTTAAATATTACCCCTCTATTATATCCCCTTTAATGAAAGTATTTAATTCTCTATAACCATTACCATGACTGGAATTAAATTTCATACTTATGTAATACTGAAGGAAACGAATTTATTGACATTATTAACCACTTCCAACAATTTAATATTTATTACTATCAGATCATTCCGTTTTATCGTAAATTACCTTAGAGTTGCCGTAAATGATTAAAGCGCTCCTCACGGAGAAATTTTTCATTGCAGATACTCATACCTTATCTTAGTATTTGGTTGATATACGTTATAATAAAGTCAGAAATTGTACATTGCTAAAACTTTTCGTTAAAATTAAGTATACATTCCTAATTCAATATATGTTTTACAGAAAATATGGAAAAACATGTTTCGCTATTTTGTTTATTCTTCCATTTTATCGTGGAATTAACTTTATTAATATTTAATTCTGTGAATTTTTATTGGAAATTTATTTATCTGAAGTGAATACATTTTCTTACATTTTCGAATCAACTCGATTGAACTCTACTCTAAAGTCTAAAATGTGAAACGGAGAATGTGAAGTATTAATTCTGTAAAATCCCAAAGGCTCTGCGACCCTTGTGTTTGATTGGATTACCGAAACTCTTGGTCTTCAAATTTAGGGAATTAACATTCTAATTGACAGAATTAAAGATAGAATGGTGTTATTCTTCCTTCCCGTTGTATCTGTCATTTGCTGAGAGTGTTGCATGTTTTTATGGAGTACAGAACAATCATTTTACGTATTGCACAATTATACACGACGATTGCACGAATCCGATTAAGCATTCCAAAGACTACGCCTACAATTAATAGAGACATTCTCTTTTTTAATCAGAACATGTTGAAATGGTTTTTATTTCGTGATCATAATAATCTCAAAGCCCTTAGTAGAACTTTTTGTGCGTTAAAATTTGTTTAATTCTTTTATATTTTGCCAATAAAGGTTCACTGATACTTCTTAGTGAAGTCGGTGCCTAATAAATATTGACGGTTAGCCGCAGCCATTATTAACGTACATCCTCTACGGACATCTTCCGGTAACCTTCGCTTGTAAATTTAAAAGCAACCAGTTGCCCTTCTTTCATATTTTCTGACCTTCCTCCGTAATTTGGGCGACTGCCCGTCTTCCGCTAAGTCCGCTAGATTGCAAGCGGAAAATAACGCTGAGGATGGGCGCTGAGAGGGGTTAATGTTAGGTGAGCCAAGAGAGGCAAAGAAAAAGGTTCCTCCATTGCCCCAATCACCTCTGTCCTTTAAAATTCCCTTTGTCCTCATGGCGACCCCACCTTGCCAATCAAACGATCCGCCTAGCGGAGTATCATTACGGAAAGGAATGCGGAATTCAACCCGAATCTATATTTAAATGTTATGCTATGCGAGTGGGGTCATTTGCTGCCTAACGGTTCTTATTGCTCTTACACTCCTTACGAAATGAAAGGCTTGCACAGAGTTTTATGAATATCAGTTCGCTCTATATATTCAGTATGACTGCAGGAGAATGCAGTTTGTTTGAAAGGTATTTAATCTCGACCAAGAAGTAGATTACTGAGGGCGGAGAATTTCATATACTGGCAGCGAATACTATATTTTCGGGCTTCGTATTAAATAATAATAATAAGACGACTTTGTTAGCGCGAGATCGTGATTAAGTCTTTTTTAGTGCGTAAGCCATCGTCATTTGAAATTTAAAAGAGAGGGCTTGAAAACAATGCACAGGAGAATATTTTTTGTGAATTAAAATACCCAAGTTTGCATTTGGGAAAAAATGCACCACATCAGGAAAACACTCGCAATTGGAGTATGAAAAACTTGCGAAACCTACTGATAGTTACATAAGTTTTAAAATTACGGCAGGTGAAATTAGATCTTACATGCAAAACAATGGTACGATCACAATCGTTACATAGAAAAACAAATTGTATTAACTTTACTTAAAAATAGACAGAAAAATAATATTATGAAATACGAATAATTAGGTAACAAAACAGGCCAGTGTCAATGGAACAATAAAAATACGAAATGTGATGATAGAATAACGGAAATTAAACAGATCACTACTTGTAACCAGCTTTGTCAACGGTAAATGACAAACTGCATGAAATTCATCAAAATATGAAGTTAAAAAAAGCCAAAATATATTAAAAATCGATATTATGTAAATATAGCCTCACCTGTCCAGATAACGTCATTAAAATGAGTACATTGTAAGCAACAACTAAGCAATTACAAACTAATCAATTAATTTACAAGAGAAAATGTATTGCTCCTGGAAAGAGAATTCATTAATTAATTTATCACTGTTGTTTTTTATCACGTTCGATTTTCACTTTCCTTGCCAAAAGATATTGTAAATTAAGCTTAATATGTATTCATTGATGTGCTACAACCATAAGTGATTAATAAATCTGGACAAGGAATTATTCAAATATTACCTAAATTATTAAATAAAAACAGAAAAATATATTAACCATTACATTTGGACGTTGGAAGTGGTTTAATATTGCTTGTTTAAAGGTTTTCCCTGCTGAATAGTCACTTTACTGCTAAAATATACAAGAAAATAGTTTCCAAATGTGATGATCATTATTGTGTTGTTTTTCGATGATAGTAAACCGGTAAAATCATGTATTCGAAATAATTCCGTGAAGAATTTAGTTCTTAAAATTACCACTCTAAAGTGGTAACTATGATATTTCATAAAAATGCAATAGAGAATTTGCTACTGACAACAAATTCATGTTGAAGTTTTGGGTTAGAAAATTTCTTAATACATTTTTTTAATGCAAAATGATTAAATCCTGTCTCGGAGTATTTTTGCCTGTCTCCTATTTCGGGTGTGTAGCCGTGAAAGCAACGTTCTTGAAACTGGTTATTAAACCACTTTCGCTGCAGTCTTAATTAACTTAAAATCTGAGTAGAGCACGAAAAGAAAACCTCTTCTCTTTGCGCGGTTTTTAGTCTAAGAAAGTGCGTGACGTACGTTTGTACTTAGATATGTTAATAGTTAACATAGATAATATCGAATGGCTTCCGTATAGTCATTTCTCATATTTGATTTTATTAATCCCATGCAAAAATTCTTGCATTTAAACTATTATTTAAAGGACGGAATATTTTTTCATATTAAGCAGGAAAATAGATTTATTTTGAAGCACACAAGGAGGGATGGCAATTTTGCATAAGTTGAATAATCTTGGAAAGAAAATCTATTTGTTTCCTTTGGATAATACTTTTCCTTATTATAAATTTGTGGGCCTAAATAACTGAGGCTCGAACTCAGGTGATTTACTTTCCAGGCGGATGCTGTTACATTTAGCCAGTCTCACTCCGTTTTCGGTGTTCTAAGCAACCTGATCCTTTAAATATTCGTTCTAAATAAGGATGTGCTAGTAATGAGACTGGTGATGTGAAGACTACGGTTTTCACCATTGAAATATTTTGAGAAGTTATGAATTCAGATGATATTTATGTGCAAAATAAAAACTTATCACATTTTTTTCTTCCTTCCAAGCGACCGAAAACGCATGGAAAATTTTCTAGGGAACTAAATTGTGCATAAAGATTCAGTCATATCCGTGCATTTTGAAAAAATACTGCGTCAGAAAGATGCTGTTTTAAATTAGAAGCATAATGATTGCTGTTTGAATGAAAAAAATTATTGCGCCTATTAAATAACCTGACGGGCAGCTAAAAGCTATGTTAATTATTCATATTAATATACTGTTTTAGAGAAAAACTGCTTGAAGAGAATAAAAGTGTTTTTAGAATCCCGGTAAATTCATACCTCCTTCAAGGTTGTCGTTATTTTCAGTGGATTTTGAATTTTATATCTAAATCTATAAACTTTAAAATATATAAACTGAAAAAATAACAAGTACGCGCACATAGTTGTATAGAAAAACGAATTTCGAACCAAAAACTTTTACTCTCGATGAAATTGGAGATTTTAATGAGGAATATTGTCATCTATTTCTTTAAAACTAGTCCAAGCTATTCGTATTTGCATTAGAGAGGCTGTCAAGCGAAATATATGAACTTATTATATAGGTATTAATTTCGACATGTAAATTATTTTCCCAGTACTCTCATTAATGTCAGCTTATATAGGCGATTGCTTATCCACTGTAGATTGAAACAACAGAATATGACTCTCATTCTAGTGACATTTGCATATTAAACCATGGGTTCGTTGAATTGAGCGTAAGACAGCTACAGGCATGATTCAAGTTTGATGGATGAAGACCGTGCGGAATTTCAGCGTAACTCCATCTCCTCATACAACGGTTGATAGATCAATGAGCGGAAGTGAGCCTATACGTTCCCGAATGCCAATCTGCTATTTAAAAGCTAAGTTATGGGGCATCTAGCTAATTATAGGCATCGTTTATAGACGATCCTATGTACACTTATTCGGCAAAGCTTCATGGCCATTCATTCATACTATACGAGATTCAATTGCGTTTGTCCCAGATCGTTGCAACCATTAAAGAGGTTGATACAGTGAATTGAGATAGACGGAAAGTTAGAAACCTTGTGTAACGTATTTTTTGCAGAGTACTTATATAAGAAACTCAATACCTTCGAGAGAGAACGCTATTTTAATATTTTTATGGTGGCAAGAAAAATTTTCAAATATATTTTGATTTATAGTTTTCTCAAAATACTGTTCTCGAGACACAGTTTTCGATAGATATGTGTATAAATACTAATCTCAGGAAAATAAAAGTTCTGAAATACTCTGAAATCGGCTAATCATTCAAGGATCAATATTTAAAATTCAAGCGACGTGGTTATGCTGTAATGTAAGGGACGGTGTTTCATTTTGATCTCCGTACAGCGATAATACGGAACGTAATGGACAATGGAATGCATTAATTTTAAAACTACATCACACCCAGCGACCTAAAGACTGGTGATTTCTTGCATATAAACCAAGATTATTATGGAGATTTTCTTTATATTTTTGAAATTAGTATTTTTATTGCAATTAGGGCTTAAAAGGAGTCATTGATGCATCTATATGGAACGAAAATACGGGATTCTTGTAAATTTGTTTGGAAGTTACCTTTTGAAAATCCATTTTCTTTGCGTTAGTCGGAGAAAAAATTAATTAATCATTTATTATAGTCAAGAACAAGAACTTCAGAGAAATCTGCGGTAGAGAAACTAAAAATACTCAGTTTCATAAAGCGCATTGTAGATAGAGCAATATTATTTCACTTTAGTCAGGCCCCATCTGGAATATGCGGCGAGTATATGGGACCCAGCGGATGAAACGTATACTCACGAACTCGAGGCAAGGCGATAAGTTTTGTTAAAAAGTGCTACGATAGAAAATCAAGCGTTACGCGAATGCTCTAAAACTCAGATTGGCAATCTTCGAAAGAAAGAAGATTAGAAGCCAGGCTGCGATTAGTTGATCAATTCACAGAAAGTACATTCGTGGAAGATGTAATTAGTATTATGCGACTACCTTCTGCTATTTGGGCCGATCCGACAATGGACGTATAACAAGAGAAATAGTTGCGAGTAGTCGTTTTATGGACTTATTCTATGCGGCAGCAATAAGCTAAAGAGGTAATTCGAACGCTTGGTGGTTACAACCGCTACCGCCGAAAAGCGGCTTTCAAGGGATTTATTTAGATGTAGATGTAATAGTGTAAGAACCAATGTCCCATATTTGATAACTGAGCTGATGGACTGACACCACGGTTGTGTTTTGTAAAGGAATTATCATTGATCGAACTAAGTTGGCCATCCTCGCAATTGCATTCTTTTCCCATGTGCTCGCCCCCGTTTTGAACTTTCTGTATTACTTGAGGGTACTCATAGGAATTTGTTTCCGGAAATGGCTCACTAGCTATCTATTTGAAGGTCGCCTAGAAACCCCTCTTTGGTTTCTAGAGCCATTGAGCAAGCGACTCAAGGTCTATCCTAATTTTCTCGCCAAGTTTCATCGCTATCCGTGGCAACTATTTAGTCCACCGTCTTAATGAGTAAGTGGTTGGCGAAAAGCGCGAATCTCTCGTGAACGCAATATATATATGAGAGAAGAGGGGAGAAAGATTAAACGAAGGCAGCTGTCTTTAAAGGTTACCCTTAGAAGTTATTCTCAATTTAGTCCTGCATTAATCTTCACGCTATCAAGAAGCTTTTTAATACGCACGGCACACTTCATTCTTTGTGGAGGTGGTTGAGAATTATCGTTAAACATCCGCCTATCTCTTAACTTCTTCCCCTGTAGAATTGTAAAATTATATAACTCAAGCATGCTGAGATGACTTCAAACGCTGCTGGAACTACCTCAACTAACGCGGGATTATTCTGTAATGCTTAACAGAAATTGCTCGTAATGTGTTTGAGAATACCTTTGATATACTTCAGAAAATGCTTTAATAAAGAAACTAAATTTTTGATGAGTATAAATTTGATTTTATGTAGTGGAGAGTTGACTATATCGCACCGCTTCCCAAATCGCACCTTTAGCCTTAAAACTGATGTACAGCAGGTGGATCTCATTCATCAGCAACGGTTGAGACCTCTAGCATCCCCAAGTTCGTCTCGCTGGAGTTATACAGACGGTCAAGTGTTGAAGTGTTGTGTTGCGTTTTAAGATAATGAAGGTCTCTCGAGCTAATTCTTTTGGATTTTCATAAGAATATAAGAGACAGGTGAGTTTAATTTCTTTTATTTTAGCTAAATGTCATATTTGCGTACTCTCTTAGGCTACATTTAGTCCCATCACTACTGTGATATACGCGTTTAGACAGAGAAATCATTTTTTTCCAAATGGCGTGTGTTCCCAAATCGCACCATATCGCCGTACTTTGATATGCGAATAAACTTCAGTTCATAAAGAACATTTGAAAAGAATTTTAGGTAGAAATTATTTTTAAATGCTCAAACTTCCCAAGGAAGAATGGACTTGAAAAAAGTCTGACGGGACCAGGAATCGAACCCGGGTCTCCCAATTGCCGGTCGGGTGCTCTGTCCGTTGAGCTATCCCGGCAGAACATTTCTCCAAGCCACTCGGGAGAAAAGTCACCCTTACCCGTTTTTCGTGTGATGCTCAAACTTTTTCAAATACTGGTAAATTCTGTGTGTAAATTTCAGATATTTGTTATTATTGTCAAATATAAGCATTTTTTCTTTCCTTATACTGAAGACATATTAATGCATATTTTTCCTTCGTTAATGGTTCAAAAAATATACAAACTGCTTGCAAAGGTTTGAAATTAATTATGATAATTGTGCTCATCGATGCCGTTCATTAATGAAGATTACGTAT
>KZ308181.1:425315-437111 GCA_000376725.2 Ladona fulva | reverse complement strand
GTATCAAGTCTTCGTGGGCCGCGGATGATTTACTCCGCCATATTTAAAAATAATACTTAGTAATCAAAAATCTTCAACTTCAATGTTTTAAGAGAATGATATTTAGAGAGAGCAGGATGTTTAATTTTTTTGGTATATCTCATCTAAAATTTATTTTATTTCGCTCCAGCTATCAAGTTTTTTGATTAAAAACCTATGAAAATTCCTGGAAAAAATTCGCCTCTACTTTCAAAATTTTCAGTATATTCCCCTGTGTTTTTCAATTTATTGCAAGCTTAATACTCAACTTATATAAATACCTATTACACTAAATTAAAGGCAATTTTTTATTCTTCTTGTGGTATTTTTTGCTTGCGCAAATGAAGAGCTACATTTACCGTGGAGAAATATTTAAATCAAGGTACACAAAAAACATCGTATTTTGCCTGTCGCGGCATTTTCGCGATGTAAAAAATTCAATTGCAAGAAAAGGCGCAACTCACGGAAACGAAATTTCATCCAGAGTTACAAGTAAGTTGTTTTAGTGTGATAAGCTTTTTATAATTTCCAAATATATGTTATATTGTAGTTAATCGGCGTAAAAGTTTAAAATCAATTTCATCTAACACTTTACATATGTGTGGTTTCATTAATTTTATTTCCATCCCCTATTCCCTATATTCTTCCTTTATTCTCTTTGTCCTTTCTTCAGATTCTCTCTCCATGGAATGTCTTCCTCCTTTAAACAAACTTAGCTCCACTTGGAATGTTTGGGTTAAGAATCCAACCCACCAACACACCATTAATTTAACAGCGACTTAAAAGACCGCTGATTGTAATTCGTTTTTTGCTGAAGAAACTTTCCACAATCTGCCCTCGATTCCGCTATAATTTCGAGTGAAAAATATTTGCGCAGTCGTGTTTGTTGTCTGCATTGTTTTGCAAAAGAAAATTGCCAATCGAGAGAAGAACATCTCCGAGATTAATGAACTCTAATGTCTTCGATATATTTTAAGAAAAGAGTAGTAACAATATTCATCAACGCATTAATATACTTTGCGTCTTCTGAAATTACAGAGGGTAAAATGTCTCGATTACATAACGTATAATGGGCTTACCAAAGAGGCAAAATATTAAGGTCATCGTGATTTTAAGATTTCATGCGGGAGAGGAAAATTAAAATGTATCAAAAAAGAAAGTGTTTATTTCGCAATTGATTCTTTATTCTAATATTTATCAGTATATGATATGCGGTTTCCTTATGAAGTTTACGTTCTTGAGCATTTAATTTAAAAAAGGATGTTTCTGCAATCCAATTATCTAATATATAGATTATCAGCATAGGGTACTACGAATACATAAATAAATACTTATTGTAGAAGAGGCGATGTTAAACATTTCTTTGGATGTAAATGAATTCTAAATGTCTATATATTTATTTTCTGAGTATTTAAAAGATGTTCTTCTATCCGTTGCGTCGGATAATATTTAGCGTTCTATCGGCATAGTAAAAATATTTTGCGTAATCATTTGTGTTCATTGTGTTAGAAAATAGGTTACGATATGGAATAGAGAGGTAAATAGGATCGGGTGACTGTAAATGAGAAAATATGACTTGATGTTTGTCACCAGATAACTGATTTCAGCTACTATCTGGAAATATGAGTACGCACTTACAGTTTGATTACTTGGCTTCTTAGACACTTCAGCCGAGAATAATCGCTTCGGTATGCTGACATATAGCGCTTTCACTTTTCTTAATAATTTAATGGAAAAGTCCATGAAGCATCTGCAATCCTTCTACTCTATCGAAAGAGTGTAATAGAACGAAATTATAGGTATATTTTTTAATCGGCAAGCTTAACGTTTATTCAAGACGAGATCTCATTAATGTAAAGGCGTGCAAATGGAAAGATCGCATCAGAATTCGTAAATGAAATTCGATCTGATTTTCGCGTCCGAGCGTCAACTTTGAGGACCTTTCGTCGTCTGGGGCGTATATTTAAAATCGATTTTTTCTCCCCTCATCTGTTTTTACGCTTCTTCCGTCCAATTCACACCCACGCCTCAAATCTATCACCTCTTTGCACTCTTCCCCTCTCTCCGCTTTGCTTCCTCTCCTACGCTCTGGATTTGGGTGTCAGCGACGAAAATAACTTGGACTACGGTGTTCATCCTTCAGGAGTTCTAATACCAGAACGAATTTTCTTACTTTGCTCGCTCTTTGGCCGATAGGTGGTGTTGTAACCGAATTACAGCTGCGTTTGATCCGCGAAGTGTATACTCAATGATTACTTTTAGCGGAAATTACGATAGTTTTGCTCAATGACACTTGTCATTAAAATTTTAAGTTTTTACCGGCTGTGTCAATCTAATGAAACTCGAAGACTGCCACAGTTTATTTTTGTAAAGACTCTTAGTTGCCATAGCGATGAAAAGGAATGGAATATTGGAATGTGGGAAGGGATTACTAGACTTAAAAAAGTGGATTTTTTTCCTCTGATATAATCGTATTTTTGTTTTCATAGAAAAGAAAAATTGAAACGGAACTTTTAACGAATTAGAGAATTTAGAGCACTCCAAAAGCCGTTTCTCCGGCGGTCATGTTGGTGGCATTGCTTTTGAAAGGCACATTTGGGGATTCCTTTGATGTTTCCCTCCCATGTTTCCTGTTTCAATGGGTAGGATGCGATCCGGTGGCGAAATGGATTTTGGAATGTTTTAAAACTCTAACTTTTTCGTTTAAGCAAAAAACATTTTAAAAGAGCATAAAAATTAGATTATGTACGAGGATCGGTCAGAAATTAATACCCCACATTTTTTTCTCAAAGCTATTTATTGTACGAAAATTAAATTTAAGCATGTGAAATAATGATGTTTTATCTACTCTACTTATTTTCCCACATGATCTTCAAGTTCTATTGCCTTCCTCCAGCAATTCAGTATGGCATGTATGCCCTGTCGGTACCACGCCTCGCTCTGGCCCCAAGTTTTCACTTTCAACCGCCTTCTGATTCACTCCATACCCAGCAACTGTACTCCTATCGACTGCAGATGTTCCATAGACTTTACACAAACGTTTGTGAATATTCTCACCGGTCCTTTCTCCATGCATAGAAATTCAATCACAGCACGTTGTTTGTAACGTTTATCAAGGCCAGGCTTCACTTTGAAAGCTTCCTACAGCTACGCTATCTGCAGGAGAAAACTGAAACTATGCACATACACGAGGAAAACGTCGAAGAATTTGAATTTACAATTTTGAATTACTAGCATTGGTTTTGGCTGGAAAAAAATGTTAGGCATTACTTTTTGACCAACCCTCGTAGATGTATAAGTGCGGTAATTTAATTAGTTGACACTCTGATTATCTTACTCGCTTTCACTCCATTATATAAATAACTGAACAAACATCAAAAGCCGTCTAAAATTGTATACTCCATGCGCGCATTTCGCCATACCAATAGATATCAACAGGGACACAAAGAAGAATTACTCTATTGTGTCTTTATCTTCCTCTTTGTGACGATGCCGTCTTGCACGGCGAAATACGTATAGGGAGTATACACTTTCCGATGTTTTGTGGTGTTAGTTGTGTTATTTATTAACCATGCCATCAGTGGTTGATTCTGTCCTATTGCATGACGTGAATCTCAAATGTCGATCACTCGTCTGACTCAGTATTACATTTTCTAGATATTCTCTAGTGCTCATGCCCTTAGTAGCAAAAATAGCAGTATTTAATACGAGTGATTAAAAGAAAAGTTTCCGTTGATCATGTTGTCAGGGCGATATGTAGTAGTGGTTATTCAGGTAAGAAAGAGATTTTGTTTTAACAATATTTTATCAGAAANCTCTCATTCTAGTGACATTTGCATATTAAACCATGGGTTCGTTGAATTGAGCGTAAGACAGCTACAGGCATGATTCAAGTTTGATGGATGAAGACCGTGCGGAATTTCAGCGTAACTCCATCTCCTCATACAACGGTTGATAGATCAATGAGCGGAAGTGAGCCTATACGTTCCCGAATGCCAATCTGCTATTTAAAAGCTAAGTTATGGGGCATCTAGCTAATTATAGGCATCGTTTATAGACGATCCTATGTACACTTATTCGGCAAAGCTTCATGGCCATTCATTCATACTATACGAGATTCAATTGCGTTTGTCCCAGATCGTTGCAACCATTAAAGAGGTTGATACAGTGAATTGAGATAGACGGAAAGTTAGAAACCTTGTGTAACGTATTTTTTGCAGAGTACTTATATAAGAAACTCAATACCTTCGAGAGAGAACGCTATTTTAATATTTTTATGGTGGCAAGAAAAATTTTCAAATATATTTTGATTTATAGTTTTCTCAAAATACTGTTCTCGAGACACAGTTTTCGATAGATATGTGTATAAATACTAATCTCAGGAAAATAAAAGTTCTGAAATACTCTGAAATCGGCTAATCATTCAAGGATCAATATTTAAAATTCAAGCGACGTGGTTATGCTGTAATGTAAGGGACGGTGTTTCATTTTGATCTCCGTACAGCGATAATACGGAACGTAATGGACAATGGAATGCATTAATTTTAAAACTACATCACACCCAGCGACCTAAAGACTGGTGATTTCTTGCATATAAACCAAGATTATTATGGAGATTTTCTTTATATTTTTGAAATTAGTATTTTTATTGCAATTAGGGCTTAAAAGGAGTCATTGATGCATCTATATGGAACGAAAATACGGGATTCTTGTAAATTTGTTTGGAAGTTACCTTTTGAAAATCCATTTTCTTTGCGTTAGTCGGAGAAAAAATTAATTAATCATTTATTATAGTCAAGAACAAGAACTTCAGAGAAATCTGCGGTAGAGCAACTAAAAATACTCAGTTTCATAAAGCGCATTGTAGATAGAGCAATATTATTTCACTTTAGTCAGGCCCCATCTGGAATATGCGGCGAGTATATGGGACCCAGCGGATGAAACGTATACTCACGAACTCGAGGCAAGGCGATAAGTTTTGTTAAAAAGTGCTACGATAGAAAATCAAGCGTTACGCGAATGCTCTAAAACTCAGATTGGCAATCTTCGAAAGAAAGAAGATTAGAAGCCAGGCTGCGATTAGTTGATCAATTCACAGAAAGTACATTCGTGGAAGATGTAATTAGTATTATGCGACTACCTTCTGCTATTTGGGCCGATCCGACAATGGACGTATAACAAGAGAAATAGTTGCGAGGAGTAGTCGTTTTATGGACTTATTCTATGCGGCAGCAATAAGCTAAAGAGGTAATTCGAACGCTTGGTGGTTACAACCGCTACCGCCGAAAAGCGGCTTTCAAGGGATTTATTTAGATGTAGATGTAATAGTGTAAGAACCAATGTCCCATATTTGATAACTGAGCTGATGGACTGACACCACGGTTGTGTTTTGTAAAGGAATTATCATTGATCGAACTAAGTTGGCCATCCTCGCAATTGCATTCTTTTCCCATGTGCTCGCCCCCGTTTTGAACTTTCTGTATTACTTGAGGGTACTCATAGGAATTTGTTTCCGGAAATGGCTCACTAGCTATCTATTTGAAGGTCGCCTAGAAACCCCTCTTTGGTTTCTAGAGCCATTGAGCAAGCGACTCAAGGTCTATCCTAATTTTCTCGCCAAGTTTCATCGCTATCCGTGGCAACTATTTAGTCCACCGTCTTAATGAGTAAGTGGTTGGCGAAAAGCGCGAATCTCTCGTGAACGCAATATATATATGAGAGAAGAGGGGAGAAAGATTAAACGAAGGCAGCTGTCTTTAAAGGTTACCCTTAGAAGTTATTCTCAATTTAGTCCTGCATTAATCTTCACGCTATCAAGAAGCTTTTTAATACGCACGGCACACTTCATTCTTTGTGGAGGTGGTTGAGAATTATCGTTGAACATCCGCCTATCTCTTAACTTCTTCCCCTGTAGAATTGTAAAATTATATAACTCAAGCATGCTGAGATGACTTCAAACGCTGCTGGAACTACCTCAACTAACGCGGGATTATTCTGTAATGCTTAACAGAAATTGCTCGTAATGTGTTTCAGAATACCTTTGATATACTTCAGAAAATGCTTTAATAAAGAAACTAAATTTTTGATGAGTATAAATTTGATTTTATGTAGTGGAGAGTTGACTATATCGCACCGCTTCCCAAATCGCACCTTTAGCCTTAAAACTGATGTACAGCAGGTGGATCTCATTCATCAGCAACGGTTGAGACCTCTAGCATCCCCAAGTTCGTCTCGCTGGAGTTATACAGACGGTCAAGTAAGAAGTGTTGTGTTGCGTTTTAAGATAATGAAGGTCTCTCGAGCTAATTCTTTTGGATTTTCATAAGAATATAAGAGACAGGTGAGTTTAATTTCTTTTATTTTAGCTAAATGTCATATTTGCGTACTCTCTTAGGCTACATTTAGTCCCATCACTACTGTGATATACGCGTTTAGACAGAGAAATCATTTTTTTCCAAATGGCGTGTGTTCCCAAATCGCACCATATCGCCGTACTTTGATATGCGAATAAACTTCAGTTCATAAAGAACATTTGAAAAGAATTTTAGGTAGAAATTATTTTTAAATGCTCAAACTTCCCAAGGAAGAATGGACTTGAAAAAAGTCTGACGGGACCAGGAATCGAACCCGGGTCTCCCAATTGCCGGTCGGGTGCTCTGTCCGTTGAGCTATCCCAGCAGAACATTTCTCCAAGCAACTCGGGAGAAAAGTCACCCTTACCCGTTTTTCGTGTGATGCTCAAACTTTTTCAAATACTGGTAAATTCTGTGTGTAAATTTCAGATATTTGTTATTATTGTCAAATATAAGCATTTTTTCTTTCCTTATACTGAAGACATATTAATGCATATTTTTCCTTCGTTAATGGTTCAAAAAATATACAAACTGCTTGCAAAGGTTTGAAATTAATTATGATAATTGTGCTCATCGATGCCGTTCATTAATGAAAATTACGTATTCTGCAGTAATAAAATTACGTTCTGTATGTAGTCTCCCTCAGAATTAACCAGTTTTGGAAAGGACAACTCCCGGAATAAATTCTTCGGGAGTTGGCAACCCCAGACTCGAAAATTTGAGTTAACGCTTTAGAAATGTTATTAAGTATTCTAATGGCTATGAATGGAAAATTTTCGATTTATTTTTTTCCAAACTAAACTTAATCTATATATTTATCCGATAATCGGAGGTCACGGTGAATTTATGACTCGAGTTTTTCATTAACAGTTTATCTTGAAATCGTAGCATGAAGTTATTAATTTTTTTTGATTTGACGTATAATTGTAAAATAATTCTCTTTGTAAATAATTTTCAGAAGTTTTATGCCACGATTAGGAGTATAATTCATCGGCTTTAATTATATTTTCTCCATTGAGTGTACTTGTTTCTGAGTTTGTTATAACGCAACGTCATCTCCGAGATTTTGGTTTGTAAAGCGATCTCTGAATCGATGGGACCTTAAAATTTCCTAACAAATACGTCTCAGATTTTTTCGAGGGCCTCAGAATATAAAAGCAGTTTCTCGCAATATAAGGAATATTCATTCTTTTTGAAGAATTAATTGAAAATCTGAATCCATAAATATCTTGTTACGAAAACTTCGAAGTAATTCCTTGGCTGAAATTTCCGAAAAATCGGGTGCTTCAACGTTTTTTACGATGGAAAAGGCGGTTTTCTGAACAACATTCCGATTTCTTCGAGATTTCAGGAAGCGGACGGCTAAGGATTTGTAAGAAATTGTACACCTGCAATGCGTGGATTTGTTTTGGATGGTATCCAGTTGAATCTCCTCAAATGTGAGTGGGCGAAGAGGCAAATTGGCATTCCCTTACGTAACATGGCGTCCTCATAAGCGTTCTGCTTTACTCTTACGAGCCAAGAGATTCATATATTTACATAACGCATTCTATGGTAATTTTAAATTAAGTAGATAGGTTTACGTTACGTGGAAGGTGTTTCTCTTCTTATTGAATAAAATAGAAGACATAAAGTGCGCATTTACGTACTCCATTACATTTGACGAATGGTATTATTAAATGGAGAATGGAGTTAGTCGCAATATTATATAAGGTGTCGTATTTAAATTACCAATATCTTGAAGAAGGATATGGGTATAGTAAGCAGTGGCAATACTTCAATATACATGGGTTTTGAGATATCTTCCGTCTTATTCAGCTTAACGATGTTCTGGGCAACTTGTACACTTCATAATAATTATCTTTGTGGTGACACAATATTGCAGGTTTAGTATCAACTTTTTATCGTCACTCTTGAACAAATTAGACATGGAAAAATATGATACCAATATACCTCAAAAGTTATAAATCGTACTTAAATAAACATATGAGTCATAAAGGATCACGTCCCAAAGTAATTAGATGGCATTGAGAATGCTGCCAGAACTGTTGTCAAACACTATTGCGTTGTGCAATACATTCGCGGACGACGGTTGCCAAAAGAAATGCTTTAAATGCGAAGGACTGCAGTGAAGTTCTGATTTTCGAAATTTGATTGAGTAAATAAAACTTCGCTCTCGTCTCATCTCTTCTTTCAGACCAATAATTGACTCAGACTGTAAAAATGTTGAAAATTATGTTTACGTGGGATTCGCGTATTCCAGTGAATGATAGCTACAAGCGGATTTCTTATTTAAGAGCAGTAAAATCTATCAATAGATTAAAACATTATATTGAATATCATGTAGAATTGTGAAACGCAGGGGAATATATGTGGATAAATATGAGAGATTAATTAATAGGTTTTTTAGGCCTTTTGCAGGGCCTAATATTTTCACTGCAAACGCAGAAAAATAGTGGCAAAATTATCATTTTATCTATCCAATCACTGGTTCGTATTGTTTATTTTCTTTAGCTCTTATTGACGAATATCTGAATTCCTGTTGTATATCTGTGGACACTTGTATCTCTAATACGCACAACTCACGAACAAATCATACATCCTTAGAACGCCATCTTGCTATCTAAATCAACAAACGAGCATAGCTGTAGATAAAATGTTGCTAACATAATTATAAAGAGAATTATATTGTATTGCATATTGCATTGGAAAATGGAAGAGTTTCCAGAATATTTTTCCTCTATTTCCCGCTTTCCACCAACGTCAACTCGGTACAAGTGTTTGCAGTTCATCGCAAAATCAGTTTTTGAACATATCCGCATTTGCATTGAAATAAAGGGAGTATCGTAAGAAAGAGAGTATCGTAAGGTAAATATCGCTGCGCCATTGTCACTTGTAAGCGCATAAACAAAACACCGAAATTACCAAGGTGACGTGCATCAGCTGCGCGCCGAGTTTGGTGAGGAATTTCCTCTTCCCAGGATCGCGAACATCGGAGGGTTTGAAACCCCTTTTGTGGATTATGCTCATCTTCTCCTCACACTCACTCCCTTGAGCACTCCCTCACACACACCACCGTTATTCCCTCGACTTCTTCCGCCGCTGTTTCCTCGACACTTGACACTTGTCGTGGGCGGATTCACCAGAAACCACACCACTTTCAGTCGATTACACTCCTGCGTCAGCCTCCGCCTCGAGACGAGGCCCGAGGCACAGAGCCGCTCCTCAGACTGCTTTCTGCTGGGATGGACCAAGCTGGACTGAAGGCGAACAGTGGTTCTGGCGGAAGCGGTGTAAGGGTATCGTCATGCCTTTACGCCGCCAGGCACAAACTTCATCTCTCTCTATTCCACTCCTTCGCCTCTCTCCCTTCTTCTCTCCCACCTCAGGGTCTTTCCTTCGCGACCTTCCTTTCCTCGCTCTTTGTCTGCCCCACCTCCTAATGTCGCTCCCTCGTCTACTCTTGCTCCAGTTACCTCACATGATGTTTATTATCGTTGCTTGGAAGGGCGTTATCCCACTATCGGAGATTTTTTCTCTTCTCTCGCTGTATGTGGAGTTGGTGGTTGCCTTCCGATAATTGCAGGAATGTCGCCCCATCTCGTATTTATAATTTCAAATTTTTTGTTCCACTGTTCGCGAACGGCGATGGAAAGTTCGTTTTTCCATGTTTGGGTGGTTTTGTATTTTCCCTTTTTCGCTTATTCCTCGAGATTCGATTTTCGGAGTCTATGAGCTGTCTGAAAGTTAATTTTTCTCTGCTCATCGAACATTCACCAGGATTCAATCATGGTGAGCTCAACTAAATTCGGGAGATATGATTTAGAATAAAATGTAAGGAAAATAAACGGAAAGCTTATTGGAAGTACTACATTTTAAAGTAGAATTTTTGATGACTTAGTTGGAAGAGGAGGCTTTTAGTTTCAATCTCGCCCAAATAAAAACAGCTTATTACTATAATTATGTTTCGATTCCGAATATTATCTGTGCACCCTGCGTGGACATTTTCGCAGAGCGGAGAGCGAAAGATTATGTACCAAGAAGATCATTCCTAACATCTGCATTTCCTGTCACATCATGCTGAGATAAACTTGACGAATCGATAAAAATAAATCATCGTTCTAGGGAACAGAACTATGAATTTTGTGTTATTATCGTAAATTCATAACTATCACAATTCATAAATTCGTTAGTTTCGTATTTACACCGTATTTGTTTTCATTTTAAGATAAGTGAAATAACAAGAAAGAATTATTGAGTACGAGTTAATTGACGAATTTCATTCAAAGAACGCATTAGTTTTCTTAATGCAACGTTTTATATAATCACAGTTCAAATAGGTCCACAATTCCCAAATTCCAAATTTTATGGCTGTGAAATTTATAAGCTATATATTCAGCTTGTGTTGTGCTTAAGAACAAAATACGAAGTATAAAACAGTTTTTAGCTTCGTTCCTTAAGAAAATCCACATAAAATAATCTCAAAAGGCATGAAAGTTTCTACAGAAGACATGAGATGTTTAACTGAAAGGTCAAATCTGAGGAATCATTTATTTAAATTCACTTTTTCAGATCAGCAATTTCGGCGAAATAAATTCCCCTGCCGAATATGCAGTTCCGCAGTTTCTATGCCGCGTTATTTCATATTTATAAATTGGGAGAGTTGGCAGACTCGCGAGTTGAACTTATTTATGGCGTAGAAACTTAAAATAGTCGTAAAGTTTAAGGTCTCCAGAGAAACGAGCGTAAATCGAGTCGTTTTTCATACGTTTCATATGGACTCCTATCCCGCGATTGCTTTCGGTTAATTCCTCATACATTCCGTCTTCTCCCTATTGAATCAATACGGTACTGCTTCTTCTCTTCCAGAGACTCCTCTACCCCTTGGTTTCCGCTTTAAGGCTGCCATTAAAACCTGAAGGGGAAATCGTCCTCTTTCTGACTTCTGGGATCCATTGACCGATATTCAAGGCTTTCTTAGTAAGGTTATACACGCTAAAGCTGAACAGCTCTATTCAATAGTTTGACTTATGGACATCGTCTCCAGTTCTGCTTTGGAATAGATTCGAAAGAAAATCCGAAAATAGCTCAGCACAAAATGTTTTTGCTCCGTTATATAATATTCCTCTTATCTCTTCGATGTGATGAATTATTTTCTAAAAGTAGTCTTTCGTAACCTTTTGGAAGGTATTGAAATTACTCGAAGAAAATTAATATTTTAAGAAAAAGTTAATTTAATATAGTTTTTCAAGAGAACAGATACGTTCAAGAGGCTCAAGAAATACGAGATTACTCGTATTTAGATTCAAGAATAAATATCGTTTATGAAGAATTTATAGTCAGTCAATACTAAGGGTGTCTGAGCTCTTTCCTCTGGCGATTGCTCGTATCAAGTCTTCGTGGGCCGCGGATGATTTACTCCGCC
>KZ308181.1:393587-424609 GCA_000376725.2 Ladona fulva | reverse complement strand
TAACTCTAACAAACCATAATAATACTGGGTCCTAAGATGAATATTAGTTAATGTCCATTTAAGTATACCGGGCCTAAGTCTTGCTTAGCTTCAGCTCCAGTTGTAATGATTTATTTTCATGTGAAATGAGCTTCTATTGAGATTTTTCTGTTTCATATTTTCCCTCGGCGCGGATTCGGTGTTCCCCTTTTCGTCTCCCCAAGCAACGCTTTTCTCCCTCCATCTATTTACATCTTGGCCTTGTAGCTTGCGTCATTCTTCTGTTTTATGCTTTGAAGACCGTCCTTCTCTCCACCCCTATCATTTCCCCTTCTATTTTCGTTGTTGTAGTTGTAAAAATAAGTGTCCCGCCATCTTTTTGATGCCAAATACCAAGGAGTTCATTTTTTTCGAGAAATTCTTGCATGAAAGAGCAGTAATCGTTGAATTGTGCTATCATTCGTTGTCTTACGTATTTTTAAAGGACACCGGATTTTTCAGACGACGACGACGCCGCTCATTTGGTAATTCATCCTATTTCTATTAGGAATTTGCTAATTTTTTCTTTCACTCTTCTCTTTGTTTTTTATGTATAAATCAGCGGATAATCTCATCATCACCCTGAACCAGAAATATTACTCTGAAGAATAAAAATATGCTTGTTTTTATGACTTTTGTAATTAATGTGTATTCCATTTACAACACTGGAGTTAATCATTTTTTATCTTCAGAGAAAACTATTTGAAAGTGTCCTTTTGAAGTTTCAGATTTTTAGTAAGACTGTTGAAAGTACTTTCATCATGGCGATGTGAATTGATTATTTCGAGACAGGGTTGGGTTGTGTTTGTCCTGATTCAGATCAATGCTTCTCATAATCCGTATTTAAGAGCGAGAAACTTTTTCAGCTAAATACGGCTCATAAATATGTCTATAAAAATACTCTCAATGAGTTTATTATCAAATGAGGGTGACAGTATAGCTTCCCTGCCCATCGTAGGATCAAACATCATTGTCTACATATACGGAAATTTAAAATCTAAGTTGTGAATAATATCTTGAAGGAGCTTCTTCTTGCACTCCTGCGTTTGCGAAAATGACTTAGTTAATTCTCAAACAGTATTTCACTAAACTAAGTATATAATAAATGTATATCTTACTCCCGAATATCTTTGACGTTTTTTTACTTTCTTTTAAGAAAAATGAATATTATCAGTTTTGTAGTTGGCAATTCTGGTTACTACTCTTGACTTCATTAATTTCCATTTTACTTTATTATTGCTATTTCTTATAATGGCCTATCTTTTATCTTGATTGTTTATATTTCATAATGTTCTTTTCCGGTCTATTTTTATGCAAATATATTTCTATTTGTATCATCTATGAGAAAGTGTATCTGTATTATTTTATTTGCATTTAGATATTTTCTGTCTAAAGATGACTTTCTATTGCGATTTTAAGTTCTCCTAGTATATAGAGAGAGTAGAAGATCCTCGGGTTTCCGCCCAGTACAGGTAAGTTCTGCAAATTTTGCAGTGCAAACACCGCTGTCGCCAATGTTCCAGTGACAAACACTAACCTTCTTCTTCGTTGAGGACCCAACTCTTCGTTAGGTGTGACGAAGATGGCTGAGTTTGTAGTCGAAACATTGGCGCCGGCAATGTCTCCAGAACTTACCTCGGCGACCGAGTATTACCGAGAATCTTTTATGCGGATAATTTCCTGTCTGAATCTGCTTTAACTTTACATATTTAGTTATCTATTAGTATTTCCCGCAGCTTTTTCACACCTTTCCTTCCTGCGGATGTTTTCATGCTGCGGTGTATTATTTCGTTAACGCAAACATAAGTTTTCCACATAGTAGTTTTCTTGTGTGTGATTTTTTAAGCTTTTTATATGAAATTTTGTAAGTCTCTTCTTATACCTTCTTAGGTATAAGAAGAGACTTACAAAATTATAAGATGAAGCGTTAGGTATAAGAAGAGACTTGGTAGTCTCAATCTCGCTCTAAAAAAGTCGTATTATTAATTATTATTAAATACACAGGACGTAAATGTTTTATCCGTTGCCTACATACAAATATCGGCCCAATGAATTAGTTTTTTATGACTCATGTAAATATTGCTGTACTTTCTCGGAGTTTCTGCTGGTACAATTTCACCTGTCCACTAGATGGAATGGTCTGGGCTCCGTCGATATGAAGAAGGAATTCGCCCTAACACATGCGATCCTGGATTTTCCCGTTTAATTGAGAAACTTGCGCACAATGTGACAAGTTTGCAGCAGGACTGCTTTTTATGTTATATTGATGACATTGCTCTCTAAAGTAAGTTTTTCAACGTTTATTATTATGTGGCTCGACACTGCAGAAATTACCAAAGAGATAACCTGGAGGTCCTTAAATACTTTTTATCTGCCATTCTTCTCTTCGTATCTGCCGCTTTTCTCAGTCCTTCTGATGTTATGGGACAAAGGCACTTCTATGTCGATGATCAATGGATATTGTTAACATTATCAGTTAATAAGATCTGGTCTGTTATAATCTAAGGTTCTGTCGGTTAAGACATGTCCATCCCAGATAGGATGATTTTGCTCCTCTTTAAGACAGTACAAGTTGATATTTGTAAAATGACAGTATATCTTCATGAAAACGTTGATTTTGCATTCCAAGTCGTTGATTTATGAGCTTTTCAACTTGGTTTTCTCTTCCCGAATCCGCTGTATAAGATACCTGTTCAATGGATTCCCCACTTTTGCCACATTTGTGGCTCCTATTTTGGACGTCCAACTTCACTGCGTTTTTGGTCGTTGAAAGTCTTTATAACCAATGTAATAGAAGATAATGTGTTATCATTATAACTTTTTCTCACATATCGTAGTATTAGTTTTGTAGCTGTGATGGGTCTTCGCCAAGTCACATGCCCCTGTACATTTTTAACGAGTAGATTACTATTATTATAATCATCATCATTATTATTACGGTAAATATAATCGTTCTGCGTTGTAAACCGAATCGGTATATGATGACGTCAGAGTACCTCGCTTAGGAAAACGGTTGCTGCGTCACGCATATCACTTATATGCTACGTTTCCATCCCAAATTGACTGCTCCTAACGACCCCTTTAACGATGCTTCACCAACTCCCAGCAGACCCAAGATAAAATGTTTATGCTTTCTCACATCATCATCATCCGGGTGCATCGGTTCCGCCCTCTCTAAATATAGGCATCCGTTTTCGATCGGGAATTAAGGAAGCATCGGATTTTCCTTATGCCTCAGCGTTTCTATTGTGGGAAAGCAATATTAGCCAAGGTATGGGACGCCAATTGCTAAGCAGTGGAGCTGTTTACTTGGGCTGCATTGCCAAACACTTTACTCTTCACTTAGTATATCCTTCATGCACTAAATTATCGCTGCGGAAATATTAATGATAAATAATAATAATAAAAAATAAACTTACGAAGATATTGTCCATACAATCGCGATGTTTAGGTCCTATGTGATAACACATACTTGAAATGGACTTAAACTAATGTTAACTTTATGGCCTGGTGTTGTAATGTTTTATTAGAATTAAAATGGTTATAATATATATCCATGCTAAATCATCGCATGTGTAAGATATATATAATAATATCCACATTAACTCTAACAAACCATAATAATACTGGGTCCTAAGATGAATATTAGTTAATGTCCATTTAAGTATACCGGGCCTAAGTCTTGCTTAGCTTCAGCTCCAGTTGTAATGATTTATTTTCATGTGAAATGAGCTTCTATTGAGATTTTTCTGTTTCATATTTTCCCTCGGCGCGGATTCGGTGTTCCCCTTTTCGTCTCCCCAAGCAACGCTTTTCTCCCTCCATCTATTTACATCTTGGCCTTGTAGCTTGCGTCATTCTTCTGTTTTATGCTTTGAAGACCGTCCTTCTCTCCACCCCTATCATTTCCCCTTCTATTTTCGTTGTTGTAGTTGTAAAAATAAGTGTCCCGCCATCTTTTTGATGCCAAATACCAAGGAGTTCATTTTTTTCGAGAAATTCTTGCATGAAAGAGCAGTAATCGTTGAATTGTGCTATCATTCGTTGTCTTACGTATTTTTAAAGGACACCGGATTTTTCAGACGACGACGACGCCGCTCATTTGGTAATTCATCCTATTTCTATTAGGAATTTGCTAATTTTTTCTTTCACTCTTCTCTTTGTTTTTTATGTATAAATCAGCGGATAATCTCATCATCACCCTGAACCAGAAATATTACTCTGAAGAATAAAAATATGCTTGTTTTTATGACTTTTGTAATTAATGTGTATTCCATTTACAACACTGGAGTTAATCATTTTTTATCTTCAGAGAAAACTATTTGAAAGTGTCCTTTTGAAGTTTCAGATTTTTAGTAAGACTGTTGAAAGTACTTTCATCATGGCGATGCGAATTGATTATTTCAGGGTTGGGTTGTGATTGTCCTGATTCAGATCAATGCTTCTCATAATCCGTATTTAAGAGCGAGAAACTTTTTCAGCTAAATACGGCTCATAAATATGTCTATAAAAATACTCTCAATGAGTTTATTATCAAATGAGGGTGACAGTATAGCTTCCCTGCCCATCGTAGGATCAAACATCATTGTCTACATATACGGAAATTTAAAATCTAAGTTGTGAATAATATCTTGAAGGAGCTTCTTCTTGCACTCCTGCGTTTGCGAAAATGACTTAGTTAATTCTCAAACAGTATTTCACTAAACTAAGTATATAATAAATGTATATCTTACTCCCGAATATCTTTGACGTTTTTTTACTTTCTTTTAAGAAAAATGAATATTATCAGTTTTGTAGTTGGCAATTCTGGTTACTACTCTTGACTTCATTAATTTCCATTTTACTTTATTATTGCTATTTCTTATAATGGCCTATCTTTTATCTTGATTGTTTATATTTCATAATGTTCTTTTCCGGTCTATTTTTATGCAAATATATTTCTATTTGTATCATCTATGAGAAAGTGTATCTGTATTATTTTATTTGCATTTAGATATTTTCTGTCTAAAGATGACTTTCTATTGCGATTTTAAGTTCTCCTAGTATATAGAGAGAGTAGAAGATCCTCGGGTTTCCGCCCAGTACAGGTAAGTTCTGCAAATTTTGCAGTGCAAACACCGCTGTCGCCAATGTTCCAGTGACAAACACTAACCTTCTTCTTCGTTGAGGACCCAACTCTTCGTTAGGTGTGACGAAGATGGCTGAGTTTGTAGTCGAAACATTGGCGCCGGCAATGTCTCCAGAACTTACCTCGGCGACCGAGTATTACCGAGAATCTTTTATGCGGATAATTTCCTGTCTGAATCTGCTTTAACTTTACATATTTAGTTATCTATTAGTATTTCCCGCAGCTTTTTCACACCTTTCCTTCCTGCGGATGTTTTCATGCTGCGGTGTATTATTTCGTTAACGCAAACATAAGTTTTCCACATAGTAGTTTTCTTGTGTGTGATTTTTTAAGCTTTTTATATGAAATTTTGTAAGTCTCTTCTTATACCTTCTTAGGTATAAGAAGAGACTTACAAAATTATAAGATGAAGCGTTAGGTATAAGAAGAGACTTGGTAGTCTCAATCTCGCTCTAAAAAAGTCGTATTATTAATTATTATTAAATACACAGGACGTAAATGTTTTATTCGTTGCCTACATACAAATATCGGCCCAATGAATTAGTTTTTTATGACTCATGTAAATATTGCTGTACTTTCTCGGAGTTTCTGCTGGTACAATTTCACCTGTCCACTAGATGGAATGGTCTGGGCTCCGTCGATTTGAAGAAGGAATTCGCCCTAACACATGCGATCCTGGATTTTCCCGTTTAATTGAGAAACTTGCGCACAATGTGACAAGTTTGCAGCAGGACTGCTTTTTATGTTATATTGATGACATTGCTCTCTAAAGTAAGTTTTTCAACGTTTATTATTATGTGGCTCGACACTGCAGAAATTACCAAAGAGATAACCTGGAGGTCCTTAAATACTTTTTATCTGCCATTCTTCTCTTCGTATCTGCCGCTTTTCTCAGTCCTTCTGATGTTATGGGACAAAGGCACTTCTATGTCGATGATCAATGGATATTGTTAACATTATCAGTTAATAAGATCTGGTCTGTTATAATCTAAGGTTCTGTCGGTTAAGACATGTCCATCCCAGATAGGATGATTTTGCTCCTCTTTAAGACAGTACAAGTTGATATTTGTAAAATGACAGTATATCTTCATGAAAACGTTGATTTTGCATTCCAAGTCGTTGATTTATGAGCTTTTCAACTTGGTTTTCTCTTCCCGAATCCGCTGTATAAGATACCTGTTCAATGGATTCCCCACTTTTGCCACATTTGTGGCTCCTATTTTGGACGTCCAACTTCACTGCGTTTTTGGTCGTTGAAAGTCTTTATAACCAATGTAATAGAAGATAATGTGTTATCATTATAACTTTTTCTCACATATCGTAGTATTAGTTTTGTAGCTGTGATGGGTCTTCGCCAAGTCACATGCCCCTGTACATTTTTAACGAGTAGATTACTATTATTATAATCATCATCATTATTATTACGGTAAATATAATCGTTCTGCGTTGTAAACCGAATCGGTATATGATGACGTCAGAGTAGAAAACCCAATGCAGATACCTCGCTTAGGAAAACGGTTGCTGCGTCACGCATATCACTTATATGCTACGTTTCCATCCCAAATTGACTGCTCCTAACGACCCCTTTAACGATGCTTCACCAACTCCCAGCAGACCCAAGATAAAATGTTTATGCTTTCTCACATCATCATCATCCGGGTGCATCGGTTCCGCCCTCTCTAAATATAGGCATCCGTTTTCGATCGGGAATTAAGGAAGCATCGGATTTTCCTTATGCCTCAGCGTTTCTATTGTGGGAAAGCAATATTAGCCAAGGTATGGGACGCCAATTGCTAAGCAGTGGAGCTGTTTACTTGGGCTGCATTGCCAAACACTTTACTCTTCACTTAGTATATCCTTCATGCACTAAATTATCGCTGCGGAAATATTAATGATGTTAATGTATTTTGTCTCAGTGTTGTTCATGGCTGTGATTATATGAAAGCTACTGAGGATTGAGTCATGCTGAATAATGGGATTAATTAAGGTTTCTCCTTATGCAGTGCTACGAAAAGTGTTACTCGAAGAGTCATTGTGCTTCACTAACGTGGGCTTGTTTTGCTTATAGTATTTTGGCTCAGTGAGGAAAGCAAGGGCAAACTACCTCACTCCTCATCTTGCCTAGTAAGCCTCATTTCCCTCTCCTAGCTCTTCGTGGCTGATGGTAGAGGGGATGTGGTCCCAACAGGCTTTCGGGCTGAAAACTTTAGACAATCAGAATATGCTGATCGATGAAGGAGATTTTTGTAAAGAAGTCTAATTTCAATTTATAATTTCAATAATACCGAATTTGATCATATCGTTTCGGGGTGTTAGGGAAGTCTTTCTTTTACCAAAACAATAGAGTTGGCTGTTGAATATCTTTTTATGTATAGAATACAGCGTCCTGGAAAACTGAATTTTCAATTCATTCATGCAGCTATAAATAGCGAATCATTACATTAACTTAAATTGAAAAGTTTTTATCTCGTTTGTGTAAAAAGTATGAATATCTCTGTCACTTAGTGCGATGGGAGTTAAAAGGTTTCTAATCTGAAGTTTAATCCCGAGATGTATTAATAGAGAGGTCCCTAAGGTTGCGATTTAGGCAAACAATCAACTGGCAAAGCGGCCGAGAATCAACTGGAAGAGGACCTTTATATTTCTTCTAATTGTTGTTGAAATGGCTCAGTTAATTTGGAGAAAGGTCGAGAAAACATCCTCTAACTCTGTTATCACAGTCACGGATCTTGCACTTACTCAAACTCACTCCTCACTCTGCAAATTTACATTTTTAATTATTTTATAGTCAAAGAATACTAAATTCGTTAATCTAACCAATGCTCATTTCTTCTTTTGGAGACCAGCCCATGATTTAAATGGCTGGTTGAAAACGAATTTTTGTTACTCCCCCCGTCAAATGTAACATATTGCTGATAACTTTAAAACAATGGATACAATTGCTTGTTTTCTCCATTACTGCTAATTGTTAATGTGGAACATTGAATATCTTCACTGTTACGGCATATGTATTTGTATTTCATTATTTTCTGGTGTTTTAATTTATAATACTATTAAATTGGGATATCCAAGTCGGTAAATTGGTTTGCATATGTTAATTATTTAATTCCTAATCTGCTGGCTTGTATATCTGTAAAATACAACTCACATTAAGATTTAAACAGACGTTTTACGAAGGAAATTGATTATTATTTTTAAGATGCACTCTTTAGCATGGAAAACATCATAAATTTATAATTTGTATAAAAAGTTACTTACAGGTTATACTGTTTGCTGTAAGTTATGTGAATGGTTGAATGAGAAGTTCACCTCTGAAGAATACAACCAAATTTCCTTTTTTGAAAGTCGATACATTTGCTTTCCTTAGAGGGTTACAATTTTCAAACTTGCCATCTTAGTTGCGAATTGAAAAGGAATGTTGTCTATAAAAATACCCCATCATACCCAGAGAACTGGAATAGTTTCTTTGTAGCGAATTCATTTTTGAATACATTTTCTGCCTCCGACGAGGCAACAGCACTTCCCTACTGATATCCGATCGCTAATCGTCCTCGATTTATGACTCTGAGGTAGCAAGAGAACGTCCCAAAGGAAATACTTCCTTTCCCGCCTCCGGAGATGGCTTATCCAGAATTGTTTACGGCCGAGCAAGTTGTCAAAAGATCGCAGCGGCGTGGGTTCCTCAACCTGCGCGCGAACTAGCAAAGATGCTTATCTACGACGCAAATGGGGTGCGGCTCGTGGAGCGTCCATTTGTCTGCGTCTTTTTTGCAGTTTCTTAGACGGCTTTCTTAGCGAATAGACGGAGGGATTCCGAGGAAAATGAATCATAGCGCAGAAGGATTTGCAGATAGAAGAGCGATGGGCACGGGGAGATGTGCGATAGGTAGTAACCGGAAAGTAAAAGGATTCGCCTTTTGTCCCCCATCTTCCACTGGGTATTCTTTGCTTTGGTGACTTTAACAAGGGCGTTCATCTTGCCAGTTTTCCTGCAAGAGTACGGGGATACATTTAAACGTTCATGATTTGTCTTGTACGCGAATCCAATCGCGGATTGGTTATATTTTCGTGATGTCGCTTTCATGGTGTTATTGGTGAGGTGCATGGCGTGAGTCGTGGGTTTATTTTCCACTTTTACGATCAAATCGCGTACATTTGATTGGAAGGACGTAGTTAACCACGGTTCTGCTGAAGGAAGTCCTAAAAAAACTGCTTTAGGGCTTAGTTTGTATGAGTTGTAATTATCCTGTTATCGAAATTCGTCCCTGCAGGCTGCATACATATCCTAGCTTCTTTCTGGTTACTTTTTTCAGACCACAAATGACAGTAGATGTTTGATTTAATAGGCAACTAGTTCCCGAATGAGAATCTGTTTATGATAGTTCTGTGCTTCAGCACTTTTCTACAGTCTGATACTCTCTCATAATTTTTCTAAGCCTCGTTTTATCCTTATTCCCTATAAAGTTCATACTCTTATACTTTTGCGTACATACACTTTGGATGTGAATCTCCAACGAATTATCGCTACAGAAGCGTTTCAAAATATTCTTATTTCTCGGTGCATTTTCGGTATCTTCATATAGTTCAAGCTGAAACCATAGATCATCAAATATCGTATTTATTTTACTTCATGCATACCTCTCAATATTTCTGGATATTATCTTACTTGGTTTTTCATTCGAGCATTAATTTATTTATTTTCTAAATGAATTCGATGTGCATAGTTTTGGTTGATATGGACGTGAGTAAACTTTAACTAAAGTTTTGACGAATTGACGAAAATTATTTTAAGAAGTTGACGTTTACATTTCCTCTCTCGACTATATGATCTCAAATGGATGTGTCAATAAATGTGTATCTAAGTAACCGTCGCTTGCAAATTCAGCATTGAAAGAAGCAGAACACTCACCACTTTCTCGGAACGTGTCTCCTCGATGCACTCTTCTGATTTGGTGACCTTCTCCTCTTCAACCTTAGCCTCATCTTTGACCTCTCCATTTTGCACGGGGCCGTTTGCTTGACCGCCCAGCACCTGATTCAGCTCATGCGCGATCTGCATCGTGACAAAGGATGTCATTCATTACTTCGTCTCTCATTTGAGCGCGTGCATTCCGCGAACGTGACTTGCGAAGTGATTAAGAAATAAGGAAATACCTTACCAGGGAGGAGATATTCCTCGATTAAACGAAGGAAGTACGTTCAATCGTAGCTAATCTTTGATTCATTGAAAATAACTGTTCATCGTAAAATGAAAATGAAATGGTTATTCCAAAATATCGATCAATGTGATTAACATTCAAAATTATTTAAATGAAATGAGATATAATTACCATGGCGGTTATTATTCGAGACAGAAAATAGCTTGCCTAAACCCTTTCTAGCAAATGAGGAAAAATTCCTTCATTCCCATAATTCTCTTTCATTTATTCCAGAAATACAGTAGCTGACCCATTTAATTGATTTTTTCGGATTCTTCGTAAATTATTAGTTCCAATTATTTTATTTAATTAACTTATTGGATGTTTCTTAATTGTCTTTATTGACACCGTTCGCCTTTGTATAATACGCAATTAATAAACATGAAAATGGCTCATGAAATAGTTCCCATTTTAATACTGTAATCAATTAAAAATTTAATTAATACGTAAAAATACCTTTAAGAAAATTTATAGAATTCATTGAGCTAATGACAAATACTCTAGTTCTTTCTTGATAATTCTTCTTACTCAATGAGTATTTGAACCGAATTTCATCGGAGTTATTAGAGATGAATTAAATCGTCACGCAATCAACTTTTTTTCTGCTTTTTCGAAAACATTAGCAAACCATATAGTCTAAGAAACAGTATGCCGTAATTATTCTTTGGATTTCTCATAAATGATGGAGCAGTAACTCCAAATTCTTTTTTCAGTTAAACAATTCAATCTTTCCGCATTTATTGCACATTTTTCATTTTAGTTAACGTACACATGGAACTTTTCAAACGGTACCAGATATCATAAATACAATATGATGTTNATTTTTTTGGTATATCTCATCTAAAATTTATTTTATTTCGCTCCAGCTATCAAGTTTTTTGATTAAAAACCTATGAAAATTCCTGGAAAAAATTCGCCTCTACTTTCAAAATTTTCAGTATATTCCCCTGTGTCTTTCAATTTATTGCAAGCTTAATACTCAACTTATATAAATACCTATTACACTAAATTAAAGGCAATTTTTTATTCTTCTCGTGGTATTTTTTGCTTGCGCAAATGAAGAGCTACATTTACCGTGGAGAAATATTTAAATCAAGGTACACAAAAAACAGCGTATTTTGCCTGTCGCGGCATTTTCGCGATGTAAAAAATTCAATTGCAAGAAAAGGCGCAACTCACGGAAACGAAATTTCATCCAGAGTTACAAGTAAGTTGTTTTAGTGTGATAAGCTTTTTATAATTTCCAAATATATGTTATATTGTAGTTAATCGGCGTAAAAGTTTAAAATCAATTTCATCTAACACTTTACATATGTGTGGTTTCATTAATTTTATTTCCATCCCCTATTCCCTATATTCTTCCTTTATTCTCTTTGTCCTTTCTTCAGATTCTCTCTCCATGGAATGTCTTCCTCCTTTAAACAAACTTAGCTCCACTTGGAATGTTTGGGTTAAGAATCCAACCCACCAACACACCATTAATTTAACAGCGACTTAAAAGACCGCTGATTGTAATTCGTTTTTTGCTGAAGAAACTTTCCACAATCTGCCCTCGATTCCGCTATAATTTCGAGTGAAAAATATTTGCGCAGTCGTGTTTGTTGTCTGCATTGTTTTGCAAAAGAAAATTGCCAATCGAGAGAAGAACATCTCCGAGATTAATGAACTCTAATGTCTTCGATATATTTTAAGAAAAGAGTAGTAACAATATTCATCAACGCATTAATATACTTTGCGTCTTCTGAAATTACAGAGGGTAAAATGTCTCGATTACATAACGTATAATGGGCTTACCAAAGAGGCAAAATATTAAGGTCATCGTGATTTTAAGATTTCATGCGGGAGAGGAAAATTAAAATGTATCAAAAAAGAAAGTGTTTATTTCGCAATTGATTCTTTATTCTAATATTTATCAGTGTATGATATGCGGTTTCCTTATGAAGTTTACGTTCTTGAGCATTTAATTTAAAAAAGGATGTTTCTGCAATCCAATTATCTAATATATAGATTATCAGCATAGGGTACTACGAATACATAAATAAATACTTATTGTAGAAGAGGCGATGTTAAACATTTCTTTGGATGTAAATGAATTCTAAATGTCTATATATTTATTTTCTGAGTATTTAAAAGATGTTCTTCTATCCGTTGCGTCGGATAATATTTAGCGTTCTATCGGCATAGTAAAAATATTTTGCGTAATCATTTGTGTTCATTGTGTTAGAAAATAGGTTACGATATGGAATAGAGAGGTAAATAGGATCGGGTGACTGTAAATGAGAAAATATGACTTGATGTTTGTCACCAGATAACTGATTTCAGCTACTATCTGGAAATATGAGTACGCACTTACAGTTTGATTACTTGGCTTCTTAGACACTTCAGCCGAGAATAATCGCTTCGGTATGCTGACATATAGCGCTTTCACTTTTCTTAATAATTTAATGGAAAAGTCCATGAAGCATCTGCAATCCTTCTACTCTATCGAAAGAGTGTAATAGAACGAAATTATAGGTATATTTTTTAATCGGCAAGCTTAACGTTTATTCAAGACGAGATCTCATTAATGTAAAGGCGTGCAAATGGAAAGATCGCATCAGAATTCGTAAATGAAATTCGATCTGATTTTCGCGTCCGAGCGTCAACTTTGAGGACCTTTCGTCGTCTGGGGCGTATATTTAAAATCGATTTTTTCTCCCCTCATCTGTTTTTACGCTTCTTCCGTCCAATTCACACCCACGCCTCAAATCTATCACCTCTTTGCACTCTTCCCCTCTCTCCGCTTTGCTTCCTCTCCTACGCTCTGGATTTGGGTGTCAGCGACGAAAATAACTTGGACTACGGTGTTCATCCTTCAGGAGTTCTAATACCAGAACGAATTTTCTTACTTTGCTCGCTCTTTGGCCGATAGGTGGTGTTGTAACCGAATTACAGCTGCGTTTGATCCGCGAAGTGTATACTCAATGATTACTTTTAGCGGAAATTACGATAGTTTTGCTCAATGACACTTGTCATTAAAATTTTAAGTTTTTACCGGCTGTGTCAATCTAATGAAACTCGAAGACTGCCACAGTTTATTTTTGTAAAGACTCTTAGTTGCCATAGCGATGAAAAGGAATGGAATATTGGAATGTGGGAAGGGATTACTAGACTTAAAAAAGTGGATTTTTTTCCTCTGATATAATCGTATTTTTGTTTTCATAGAAAAGAAAAATTGAAACGGAACTTTTAACGAATTAGAGAATTTAGAGCACTCCAAAAGCCGTTTCTCCGGCGGTCATGTTGGTGGCATTGCTTTTGAAAGGCACATTTGGGGATTCCTTTGATGTTTCCCTCCCATGTTTCCTGTTTCAATGGGTAGGATGCGATCCGGTGGCGAAATGGATTTTGGAATGTTTTAAAACTCTAACTTTTTCGTTTAAGCAAAAAACATTTTAAAAGAGCATAAAAATTAGATTATGTACGAGGATCGGTCAGAAATTAATACCCCACATTTTTTTCTCAAAGCTATTTATTGTACGAAAATTAAATTTAAGCATGTGAAATAATGATGTTTTATCTACTCTACTTATTTTCCCACATGATCTTCAAGTTCTATTGCCTTCCTCCAGCAATTCAGTATGGCATGTATGCCCTGTCGGTACCACGCCTCGCTCTGGCCCCAAGTTTTCACTTTCAACCGCCTTCTGATTCACTCCATACCCAGCAACTGTACTCCTATCGACTGCAGATGTTCCATAGACTTTACACAAACGTTTGTGAATATTCACACCGGTCCTTTCTCCATGCATAGAAATTCAATCACAGCACGTTGTTTGTAACGTTTATCAAGGCCAGGCTTCACTTTGAAAGCTTCCTACAGCTACGCTATCTGCAGGAGAAAACTGAAACTATGCACATACACGAGGAAAACGTCGAAGAATTTGAATTTACAATTTTGAATTACTAGCATTGGTTTTGGCTGGAAAAAAATGTTAGGCATTACTTTTTGACCAACCCTCGTAGATGTATAAGTGCGGTCATTTAATTAGTTGACACTCTGATTATCTTACTCGCTTTCACTCCATTATATAAATAACTGAACAAACATCAAAAGCCGTCTAAAATTGTATACTCCATGCGCGCATTTCGCCATACCAATAGATATCAACAGGGACACAAAGAAGAATTACTCTATTGTGTCTTTATCTTCCTCTTTGTGACGATGCCGTCTTGCACGGCGAAATACGTATAGGGAGTATACACTTTCCGATGTTTTGTGGTGTTAGTTGTGTTATTTATTAACCATGCCATCAGTGGTTGATTCTGTCCTATTGCATGACGTGAATCTCAAATGTCGATCACTCGTCTGACTCAGTATTACATTTTCTAGATATTCTCTAGTGCTCATGCCCTTAGTAGCAAAAATAGCAGTATTTAATACGAGTGATTAAANTTATTATTCTTAAAAAGCTAAATGAAAAATAATTACAGGTATAATGGGTGATGATGTAAATGAAAATGTGGCATGTTCAAAAATTTTGGTATAAATAAATGGAAAACAGAAAGGCTCACACACACAAACAGCACAAAATGCATAAAATAGGATGAATAGCGTTCGAGAAAGAATTCTGCTAATCAAGGTTAGGAGAGCAACAGTAGAAAAGCTTGTTTTCCCTCAAATACTGCATTGGGAGTCATGTATTCTGCTTCCTTCTCATCATTTGTTGGAACCAGAATTAGTTGATAAAAAATAAACATTATCTAATGGAATAATAAGTGTGAAAAACAACGACTTGACTGGGACACGAACCCAGGTCTCCCACTATTCGGGCAGGTATTCTAACGACTGAACTACCATGCCGCGTCTCTTCCACGCTGTTAAGGGAATGCTTTGACAGCAAGGCGAACAGCCTCCACTTAGTGGCACGAACTGCCACCCGAGGTCCTCTGTCGCTATTTTTCACACTTGTTATTCCTTTGGGATCATCAGCAGGACTTTATCCTGCAAAGTATTCAAACCTTTCCTTAACATTATCTAACTTTGAATAACGGCCATCCCAACGGTTGCAAGTGAGAAATTAAGTGAGGGAACTACAGATATTTTATAATAGAAAATCATCCAAGAAAGAGACAAAACATAATGACATTGAGTACATAAGTTTCTTCCGTAGTTGATTGCCAATAAAAAATTTATTTCAGTGACATTGGAGTGATGCGGTAAGTACAGAATTTAAGTTTTGGCGACTTATCTCTGATCTTCAATTATGAATAGTTTTCATTGGTGAACTTACATACCGTCTGCGCTTTCGAATAAAACAATGTTTGTAGTTCGAGGGTTAGTTATAATTTATAGAAGTGCATTTGCCTCCAATTTTTCCATCTTTGTGCGACAAATAATTACTGGGGGCGTTTTGCATTCAGAGCACCGCTAATATTGCCAGGGAATAGGTTTCAGTCGCAATTTTTCCGATTCTCTTCATTTTAATGACGAAATTAACCACTTAATCTCACAATACAATTCATAATATGCTAAGTCGAAGGTGAATATGAGAAAACTAAAGTCAAAAGCTTAGAAACTGGTCAATAAACACTGGCGCTCTAAAAATTAGTTGGGCTGCACTGAAAAGAATTGCGCGGCCGGCCAGGCGCCCAACTTAAAGGGAAACGTGTCTAAAGCTAACCATACTTAGAATCGAAACGCTTCAGGTATGATTTTTCTTGAATTTATCGGTTACTTTTTATTAAAATTGATTCATCAATTCGTTAATGCCATAAAATTCTCCGTTATAACTAATTATTCGCGAAATTTTCCAACGCAAATGATCCCCAATCGCAGAATTGAGAGAAAACGTTCGAATGTTAGTCAAAGGAAACAAGAAAGTTATACAAAGGTGTAACGGAGACGTCATAAGGGCTCCTGGGTCGGATGTTTAATGCGGTTATAAATCCAGTCCAGTTTATTGCCGATAGAGCAGGTAAATCAGCCGTCTGCACCTCCCAGCATTTTACCTGCACGCTTTGCCAGAGATGCATCAAATTTTCCGTCGTCAAAGAAGTCCTCCTTTCCTCTTTGGACGTTTCCGAAGACTTAGTCGCGGCAGTTGAAGAGTAGGTGGAGGTGCGGGGAAGGGTCTTGCACGATCCAGGAGCAAGGCGGGGGGGGATCTTTGCGTCCAGGTCTTCCAGGGGCGGTAACTGTTGGAGTGGGGGCATCTGGACGTGTGGGGTGGGGTTGCCCTTTATGAAGGCGGAAGGAGTCTGGAGCACTCGAGGAGGGGAGAAGGATTTGGTCTCTTCGTATCCCAGACGGCTAGTCTCCCGCCGGAGCTGAAAGGGAGTTGTGGTCGTCTGCACAAACGTACGTTGGAAAGGGACGGGACGGTTGGAAGGGACGTTGGAGGGGAGTTCGTATTGTTATTTGCACTATTTGCTTCGGTATTTCATTCCCAATAAAGAACCGAGTGGGCTCAATTGCAAAATTTGACGCTGAGTTTTTCCGACCTTCTTTGGGAGGCACTGATTAGCTTAGACGTACGAAGGATTTCGGATAGCCAAGCGGCTTTGCCTACGGACATTCCCCCTTTGTCGATGGGAATATCGCCTGAGGTGCTGTGACATATTGAGTCCATAAAAACCATGTCGTGAATAAAATGATGCAAAAATGAAGAGCTAAAATTAGATCGTGTGGCAAATTATTACAAAACTTGCGGAAGATTGTTTACAGTTTGATGTGATGAAATAACCTCATTTATTATTTTATTATCAAGTTCGTGTTCAGTTGAAATTCGAAACATTTCCACAAATATTTCAAAATATTTATCAGTTTTAGTTTATGTTTTCATTGCTATATACTTTATCTCCTCCCGACCAATCAAATGTATTCGATATATCTCATACTTTCGATCTATAGGCTGCGTTATAACGGCGATTTCGTGGTTTCTTATTTTATCCGAGCTGAACGAGTCAAAGAAGTTCCAATATCTATCTATCATTTGCTGTAATCGGAATCGTTCATTAAGACTTTTCCAGACGATTTTAGAGAGAGTAATTTAAATAAATCATTTTGGCAATTATCTTCCACACCTGACTAAAATCAGCAATTTTTACTTTCGATGTCTGTTATTAATATTTTGTTTTCTATTCATCAACCGTTAATCAGATTTTTTTTACAATGGAATGTTTTCCTGTGATCTCGTACTCAAATACTCTAATATAAACCTGGTCTCCCTCCCAACTGTTAAACCGCATTGCTGCTATACTTCGCGAATACCCTTACCTGGATAAACATTTACTTCTTCGTAAATTGAAATTAGTTATAGCATTTACGACTCAACTTTTTCTGGAATCACAAATGATACTACAACAAAATGGAAATACAGGAAATAATTTCTGTAGATAATTTGCGAACAACTCCAATTATTGGGAATGAAAATAACCGTTAGCTATAGATAGTGTGAAAACAATGCGTTGTCAGATTTGGGATTCGTGGATCAATGGAGAACGCACGTGGTTTTAAATAGATTTCTTTATCAGTAGTCCATCGTTATGTGACGACACTGAGTTTTGGCAATTAGTGAAGCAACAGTCACGTCTGAGAGGGTTTAATATTGTATTTATTTCAAGGAATATGAAGATAATTGGCGAATTGAGTGATTGAAACGGGATTTTATGTTTGGAGGTTACAAAGGATACCGGACCGGAACCATAGATACAAATATCAAAGGGTCAGAAGACTGAAATTAAATGACTTGAAGACCCGGAAGACACTGAAGAAGGCTAGTATAACTATAAAGTTGGATATAACGAAGTTTTCAGGAAACATCCCGGTTTAACTCTCTTCGAAATTTAATATGTCCAGGTTTTTCGCTATCATAGCATGGGTACCCCTAAGTGATATCCCTTAATTATCAAGTTTGCCGACATTTATGGCACATTTAAGGGTAATTATTTTTTTATAATCTGAGCTGTAAAGCGAAATTTTAACATTTCCTTTTAATTTTTTCTAATCAAAAAAGGAGTTAAATCGAAGCTCATAATATGGAAGTAGCATTACATGTCGTGTTATCCGAACTCTTAATCCATTCTCTGTACTCTTTTTACTTTAATATCCGTCACTCAGTATTTACTGTGAATCTTTATATGGTTTACTGACTTCGGTTAGGTTGGCTTGTGTAAGTGTCCTGGATGAGGATTATTATAGTTCGGTTATTTTTTAACTAACTCACATTTTTAAAAGGTTTCTTCAACATTTTGATATTTCTTTTTACATAATAATGTTGCAAGGTTAAAAAGAACGCGTTGCTTTTAAATTTGTATAATAAACCTGAGAGAGATTAACTCTCTGTTTGGGAATCGCTTTAATGGAATAAGAAAAAAAGTTACACTCTTTAGGGAATTGTGGTGTTTAGTGTAGGGTTCTCCATAATGGAATGGGAATATATACACGTTTAAATGCATTGAACTGCTTCAAGCGAAAGTAGTTTCTTTCACAAGTAGCTGCGTGGGAAGATACAGGACTCGTCTAAAACTAAGAGAAAATAGTTTTCTCGTGATGATAGGTGAAGTACAGTCTAGGTCCTAAAATCAGAACAGAAGAAACACAGAAAAGACAAGAAAAATGATTACATAGAAAACAGGAGACAGGAAAGAACCACAGCCAATGTGAATTTTGTGATAAAATAAATTTGAATGTTCTAGAGAAGCTTCTTGCGTGTAGTTCGTGTCAACTGAATAACGCTGTACTGGGAATGGTTTTGAAAAGATGAAAATGCATTCTGTTACGAAAGAGAATAGTACTTAATTTATAAATACATTTCATACGTGTTGCTACTCACTGATAAGATTAAAATTATTCTAATAATGCCATTATTATTCTAATATTATGACATTAAATGGTGTAATAGCGATTCATTATGTATGTATTTTGGTAGAAAATCGTATTTTAAAAATAATTACCGCTTTCTGAAAATCTGCTTAATTATTATGGAGTTCCGTAAAACTATGGCTCCATCTTTTTATTTTTAGGAAAATGAATTACTTGAGCGTTTTCTCATCATGAAATTCGCTCTGATTTCTTATAAATAACTACCGAGAGTCAAAAAAGTTTGAACCCGCAATAAAGCACCTTATGTGATTGTACTTGAGGTGATTGAATTTGACTTGACTTGAATTTAAAAGAGATAGAGAACAGTTTACGGCAGGTTATTTTAATTTTGCAGGTTGAAGATTGTAAAACTGACACATGAAAGGGTATAATCAATGCTATAATATAAATAAAAAAAAGATTTAAGTCAATTCCGTCAACATTTTTGGAGCCGAAAACAGTAAATTAGAAAATTGTTTTATCCGAAATTCGGATTAAAGTTATGGTTTTGCATTGTATGTAGTTGGAAATTACGTAGAAGTTTATATAATTGAAAATTATTGGAAAATTACTCCCATTATTTGTCAATCCATTCGAATTTTAGAAAATATTGGAAATTTTCTTTCCCATGTAAAACTCTAATCCTTATAAACTTTGTAATTTTCATAGTTTACATCCTCATTTGAGATATTTTAAGTGTAAGGCAGTGTTTCGGTGAGTTTAACCTCTGGTCCGCTGCACCTTTGGTGCACCTGCGAGTGAATGTTATTTTGCTGTCTACACTCCATCCGCACCCTCATTGTTATGCCTTTGTGAATCTCTTCGCCTCGCATTACCTGCTCCGTGACGTCCACTTTGGTGCTCTCAGTTACGACATCGACGGCTGGGGCAGTCGTCGACTCGCTGTTTGACACGATTGCTTGGTAGTAAACCTTCTCCGCCATTTCCTCGTCCTAGAATGGACAAAAATCAGCAATGAGTTTTTCATATCTCGAAGAAGAGGACTGCGTGACAAATTGAGGAAAAAGTGATCCGTTTTTAAGAAACGCGAACTAATATTACTTTAAAATTTCAGTTTAGTCTTATAGGAATATGAAAACTTGTCATTGTATTCATATTTAAGAAACACAACATTGTTTGGCAATTTTCCGAATCCTAGCAAAATAATCACAAGATGTACAGTTCAGAACTATCTCGGAACTTCGGCGCATGCGCAAGATGATTTTCCTAAAACATTATTAACATTAACAAACGCTATTGTGCGCATTTGCTGCAGTTCCGAACTGGTTCTGGACTGCCTTCGCGAATATACCTAAGACAAAAAATGAAAAATACAAAAAAGAAAAATGCAACAAGAAATTAAAGACACAACAGATGGAATGATCCATCAGAACGGGTGGCCCGAATGTTAACGGAAAATGACTTATGATAGCAATTTTGAAGAGCTTTAATAGAACTTAATAGCTTACGTAAATTATATTTCAGTTTAACTTCGATGGTATAGGCCGTTACTTGGTGGTATCCCATTACTGAAGGAACACAATTAATTGTAATAAGAATTGTAAAGTATATTTAAAATTCTTAGTCCGACTGATTGCGTTTATTCTATATTTCAGTTCTCGATTGACATAGTGTAGAATTGGTGTCATTCTTTTATTTCCATTAGATAGGTTAAAATACTGCCACGAATAAAATAACAAGCACAAATTACCTTAAAGAAAACTAAATTTAATAGTATATAATTGCACTCCTTTTCAAGTGTAAGGGTTCATTATTACCTGTTATTATGAGGTTTTGTGTATGAATGTGGTAATAGAGACATAATAGCAGAGAAAACGACAACTTCTATATTATAAGATAAGAGATAAAGCTTAAAGTTTTCATTCTTATTGATTTCAACCTCGTTTTAAACTCGTCATGTTGGCGTTTCTTATGATACTTTTAGAATAAATATTATAAACTAAATTAATAATTATTATGATCGTATCCATTATAATTTTTAAATATTATTTTATAATATTATATTTTACGTTATTGTATACTATAGAATAATCAATATTTCGAAAATATATTTCTAGAACATTTTGACTATTTAAATCTAAATACATCTCTAAAAACAGCTTTTACTTTATTACATAATTTTTCTATCATCATTTTCAATTTGACAGTTTTCGATGTTTAACTTCTCATAAATGAAAACAATGAACTAAATGAATTCCTTTCTTCTGTAAATGCTCGTAAATTTTTTTCATGCAAGAATGCATCTGCTTTAGTTAATAATGGACTGACATTTTTCGAGCTTTGCTGAATTGGACACAACTTGCAATATTTTTCTGTCAGCAGGTGAAAATTGTAGCTATTGTTTGCCGTTGACAAATCCCTGCAATTTTATTGTTTGGAGAACATTTTATAAATTTACTGTGAATTTGAAGTGACTTTGAATTTTACTGCTTCCGGAAAATAAATATTCATTATCATATAACGAGATACCCGAGCACCCACTTAATATTCATTCCTTTCCAATAAGCGCTAATCAGATTTTTCTTGGATGTTAAAATAGACATTTTGAAATATATATTGCTATAATAAATACAATGAGAAATGAATCTAAATTCGGTAATCGAGTAAGACTGCTGGTGGCGCCTTATGTGGAAGGAAATATAATCACACTTGTCCACAAATTTTTCGATGATTCGCGTCTCGGCAGATACGGATTTTATCAGGAAAATTTCACAAAAATTATATACAGACTATAAGAGGATTTCCATTGAGGAATTAAACTTACTCTGGTTATATACTGAGTAAAGGATTGCACCATCGCTAACATTAGTCGGAAAATGTTTCGTACTCAAATATGTATATATTTACCTTTGTTAATCGGTATATTTTAAGTCATGGAGATTATGGGAAGATCTTTAAGATGCCGAAGAACTTGAGGTAAAACTTCAGAATGAAGATTGAGAATATTTAAGGGTTAATTGAAAGAGGTTGTCCCTGAATTTCTCACCTTGGATTCGGACTTCTCTGCGCTCTCCGACGTCATCACCTCCGACACCACAGCCTCTTCGATCTCCGAGATGATTTCGCGCAGAGTGTTTTTGATACTCTCCTGTTCGATCTCTGTGGTGTGGGAGCGGGCCTCCGCCGCGCTCTGCTCCACACCGCTCGACCTCACCGTCGTTTCGCTCGACTCCGCCGACGTCACTTCCGTAGCGGAAGTGTCCGATTCCATTGTCATCGAGTCCGCGATTGTTGTCGGCACGGCCTGTGGAAATAATCGGTCGACAATTTTCACCTTTCACAGAATCTCTCTCAGAAAAATCCAAATTTTGAGGAATTTTGAATTCGTATCTTTTTGTCTTACCCGATTATTATCGAGTACTATGCATGTAATATGCTATATGTGGGTGAAACAAGGGCCTTACAAAAGGAGGAAATTAAAAGATTAGAGGCTTTCGAGACAGGTGAAGAATGGAAAGGATAAGTTTGGTTGCTAGAAAATAAACACAGAAGTAACAGAGATGGTTCAGGAAGAGAGGCTTTTTAATCGAAGTAATTAAAAGTCGACAGCGGAAATGGATGGGCCAAACATCGATGGGAGAGGGATTGCTAAAGAATGTTATTGAGGGAAAAATACAATGGAAAAAGCAGAGAGGGAGACAAAGACAAAAGTCGTTAGATGACACAAATGGTGGAGTGGGTTATCAGGAAGCAAAAGAAAGGGCGTTGAGTAGGGAATATTATGGCACATGAACCTACCGAAAGGTAGAAAACTTATGATGATATGTAATATGAGGGCGACCTCTGGCCAATTGGGAGCATCGATGTTTTGTCATTTTGGTCCAAATAATTGGCTGTCTTCTTTCAAATCTGTGGACGCTTTTCGAGGGGTTTTCCTCCCGGCTAAGAACGAATGCCGGTTTTTCAGTGCTGAGGTCCTTCTGTATTAACATTACCTTAAAAATTGTATTTGTCTACACAGCTTATATTAATGAGTTAGGGAATGAATTTGATGGAGTGATTATGTAGCAGTATATTAAGTTATGTAAAACATGATGAGGGTTGTACATTTCTTCATTAACAGCTATATAAATACCCTGTAAGCCGCCTTTCGGCGTGTGGCAGGGGGTGTAGACTTCAAGCGTTCGAATCCCCTTTTCAGCTTATTGTTGTCGTGTATCGTTCGTGGAAAAAATGAATCCCTAAAACGACTGGTCCTAGCGTCTATTCCCCTTATTTTACGCACGCTGTTGGATCGGCCGAAGTAACTGGAGGTTCGCACATTACTGCAGATGTACTTCCATTTAATTTAGCAATCAATCGCAACTTAGCCTCTAATCTCCTTTCTTTTAAGAATTCCCAATCTGCGTCTGAGAGCATTTTTGTAATTCTTCCATTTTTATAGTATCACTTTCTAACGAATCGTATCGCATTGCGCTGCACTTTCTCGAATTCACGTGTAATCGGCTGGATCCTATTTACTCACCGAATATTCCAGATAAGGCCTGACCAAGGGGTATCTGAGAAGGACACATCGTAGTATTTATACTGGGTTTATGCATTTACCTATGTGACGCTGCGCGGACTACTTTCTGTTCGTGACGTCTTTTTGAATAATTATTATTATCATTATTGTTTAAACTGTAAAAATTGTTTCCTTTGTGCTCTCGGACAGCCAAGTGGGTTTCGCATTCGCTTTTGGTGGAGGCGGTCCTGGGTTCCATTCTCGGTGACGGTCCATATGTGTGATATTACCCAAACTCCTTGACCATACTATTATTATTTTCATACAAATATATTGTTCTTAAAGTTGCACTAATAATAACTGTTTATAAATTGAAGCCTGCAGTATCGGCTTCTTAGATTACACGGTTTCATTATTTCACAATGTTTGTAATATTCTTTTAATTGCACCCTCTTGCTCATAGGGAACCAAACATCCTCCATTTTTGGGCATTTATCATTTAAATCATTTATCGAATTAAAAATATAAAACACTCTTTTTGTAAAATCTTCAACGGGCTGAGAATTATACACAAATTCGTAATTTCGGACAAGAATTGCGTTTCGTTCAGTTTTCTTTGCTACACGAAGCAGTAGTGAATATTACCTTTACTATGTGTGTCACCGAGTATCATTTTATACGTATCTGGTTTAGGTGATTATAGAGGAAGTAATTCACTACAGGTTAATATTTTGTGGAAATTCCGCGAAAATTAACCTGTAGTGGTTATTATTAATTAAATTCAAAAACAACTTTTAATGCAACTCGCGATAATCTTAAAGGGCAAATGAGCGATTATCCATAATTCCTTTCGTAAATATTTCAAATCTGTTGTTTAAACAACTCAAAATCTGCAAATTGTATCCAAAATCTAAAATGTGATCAGCTTAGGTATTGTACCATAGGTAATATGCAAATGTATACGAAACGTTTACTTTCTCGTGTACTTCCTCAGTTCATGGAAAAGATACTTAGAAAATAGACATTCATCCGTATTTGAGTACATTTCCGTGGATTAGGTAATAAAGTTATGTTTCTTGAACAATAATGTTCACAGTCGAGCCAAAATACCATGCAAGACACATCATCCTAATAATAGTTCTTTTGAATCTTTAAATAAATCTCTTGAAAATGTTGCCAGCGTCTTCATCGTCGCTGAGAAACTCAATTGGTGTCTAAATACCGATTTAAGATGACAAATAGGAAATTTAAAAGCAAATATGTTTATAAAATGTTTGCAGTTCTATTACTGCCACACGCCGAAAGGCTTTCGGGATATTTATGTGGATGTAGATGTAATTCGAAAGCTCTGACATGAGTGAATTAATTTTTTCTCTCTGCAATGAAGGCTAAATATGCCTATAACATTCAGATTATCATTGCGAACTGTTTTTAAGTGAATTTCCTCTTTTATTTCTGTTTCTTGCTCTCTTTTATTCTCTCTCTCTTTCTCTCTCTTTTATTTCTGTTTATGTACCCCATAGATGATTATGTTCCATAACTGACAGATTTATTCTCGACGTTACTCTGGTACGAAATATTTTCACCGAGAGATTGTTAATATTCATTTATTGAAGCAATCACTTTACTTACATCACATATTAATTTTTAGAATTCATCGACATCAAGGACCTCATGGATAGTAAAATTAGAATATTTGCGGACGACACGGTAATTTACATGGAAATAGGAAGTAGAGAGGATAGATTAACCTTATCGAATGACTTAATCGAAGGATTAACTTACTAAATAAGTTCAGAGAAAGCACGTTCACAGAGTATGTACCCGACATATTTCCTATCACTAGGGCTCACACTTACTTGCCTGACCTCTGTCATGGAGGATGTGGTCCTGGGTTCGATTCTAGCGGTTTCCCGAAATGGGTCAGAGGCAGGCGTAGTATTAATAGTAAAATGTCAGTGTAAAAATAAAATTCATGGTCTTGCTCGTTAATCATCATAATCTTAATCTGCCTTCATAAGGATAATGAGACTGAGGAGAGACAGAATCTTTTCTTTAATTTATACTTTGAAATATTTTCTGAGGACATTTTATACCAAAATACAGTGCACGACGCTTTCTGAGGTAAGAATACTTTCTGCGATATCAGATGCATTGTTTTTCGAACTATTGATATTATTTAAGACAGAATTGGTTTTCGTTTCCAACCTTAAGGGCAGCATTTTTATTAGCTTTCCAACTTCTTTCTCACGCATACTTTTCTATATAAACCCGTCAAAAACTTCAATACGTGGAACTTCATACTTCCTGGTAAGCTTTGTATTACAGTCAGTATTATTATATATTTTTGGGTAAAAATAAATTAAGTTTTCATTACGTATCTTAAGGGTATCACTATTGATTAATTTATAAATTTCTGAATAAATAATTTCAATTCCATTACCCTAAGATATTCAGAAAGGGAGAAGCTGTGTATGTCCTAGTATTTTTTCATTTCTGAATGTCGCACATCTTTTCTAATATATTTCAAGCTATCATTAATGCATTTTTAGATACATTTCTAGTTTATTCAGTTAAACTGGATCGCCTTTATATTACTTGTCAGTGATATTTTTGATTATTTTTCTAAATAGTTCACGGTTATTTTTTTATTTCATCATTGTATTATATTTTCTCATCTGCTTTTTTTCCGAAAGATATAAAAGCCAAAGATAATAAAAGAATGTGAAAAATGTTACGTCGCCATCTGACTTAGTGTCATCCTGCGGCAGAATTGTACAAAAATAATAATATTATTAATCATTTCAGAGTTACATTTGTAATAAGCTCCTGTGGTGTACCCTCATTGTAATGAATCCAAAAGGATGCTACGAAAGAGTTAGTATGAGACGGAGGATAGAATACTTTTTAAATTTAATCAAAGACTACGACCGACTCGAGTTTTGATGACGATTTGATTTGCTTCTTAAAATTATATTGAAATGTTCTTAACTAAACTGTTTCAGCAGCTACTTCCTCCTTTTGGGCATCCTATCTGCCTAAATCACTTTCTTTAGCCTACGCTAAATCGACATTAAAGTTTCTCAGATTCCATTTTGCTAACCCTTTTAACAATCAACTGTAAGTCCTAACTCTTTTGTTTCCAGTGCCCCCATGGCTTTCAACAAGTCACCCACTTGATTATGGCAAGAGATACTCTTAATTTGCCCGCGCTGTTCAACGGACAGGTGTGGCAGACCTGTATAGCTTACAGGAAGTTTGATAATTCGCTTATTCTTAAATTCTTCTTTCGGAAAAAATTTCGTTATCTGTTTGGCCATCAAAAATGCCAACTGCTCCCTTCCCCTTTCAGCCCGAGTCTTTTGTTCTGTTAATATTTTTGAAAATCGTAGTATATATTTAACGATAAATCAAATTTAATGAATTATATTAGGAGTTAAATTCAATTTTTTAATTACATTTTAANGCAAAGCATCACAAAAAGCAAGCATTGTATTATAGATTATGCGGTGCACAACAACCGAATTTCCATGATTTAGTGCAAAGAAACTGATAGATCGACAGCATTTGAAGTGAACTACTTTGGTGTAACTACGGAAAAGATTATTTTTGAAAGAAAAAGAAGAAAAACATAGGAATATGAATCTAGCGAAAGGTAAGGCACTCAAAGGAACACCAGTTTATGTCGTTCTTATGTCATAACATCAATAAATCATGTGGAGATCATTGTAATCGGTGTATGAATCAATTCCATTGTAATTTCAGTATTTCTAGCATTTGAAAAAGGCGATGAAAATTGCTTTGCAAATTCGCTAGAACAGATCACAGAGAGTTGAAGTTCTCTTCGGTTACGTTTCTCGAATTTGACGATCAATAGTTTGACTGTATCGCACCAATAAGAAAGCCATACTTTTTAAACAAAGCTACTAAGCATTCTGATTTTTTTAAAGTATTTTATTTCATATTCTTAAAATCAGCTACATGTTGTGTCAGTATAAAACTTTGTATTAATACAATGTTGAAACATTCCTCTATGTGCGGAGTATTATTCAAAGTATAACAATTTCCATTCACACCACGCAAATAGCTGTAAGTAGTTGAATGTTATTGATTAAATACTTGCTATGTATTGTATCACTAGTTATAACATACTTTTCATACAAAATTCAAGGAAAATTCATATGAATACAAACTCTTTTACTTAATGTATAAATTTGAAATATCTAATTAAATCCATTCAGCTCTTGTACTTGAACTTCCGACAGTTCGGTTTTGATAATGAGTCCTACTTCTTCCACATTTAAGCCATAATTCAGAAATAACTGTTTTTTATACTTGCATGGCTCTATATTTATGAGCAGGCAAATGATTTTCATTATTTTAAAAGATCCTTTTATCCTAATTCAATATTAAAAATTAATTTTGCCTTTGAACATTAAAGTGTGACAGATTCTTTTAAATAATATGAAAAGCACGGTTACGATCAGATAGGCTCTCTTACTACTAATATTTCTTTTATTAATCGGGGACGAAATTTTTTTATCAATAACGAATCGAAAGATTATTTAGCAGGCATATAAAAGTTTCAGGAGATGAGATTGAGCGATCTTTTTTGATATATTCTGAGTATATGAAAGTGAGACATGAGATATATTTCTCTTAGAGTAATTTAGGTGGCGTCTTTAGTGACGGTCTTACCATCGCTGATAGTCGAGCTCACAGCTGAGCCAACGTACTACCATCGATGAGCGTCGCTATGCACATTCTGAAACAGTGCACGTGACTTGTGAGCTCAGCTCAGCCATCAGCGCCGCTAGGTCACTTTTGAGTAACTTGTGCACACAACTATGCAGAACGTTTACGTTGCTTCTTGCGCAATTAAATTATACATCGGATCAAACTTGACCAAATTTTTTTGAAAACGGCCGTCTTCGATTTTTGCGAAATTTTTCAATTTCAAGCCGGTTCTGACCGAAGTGAGGAAAATTATCGGGTAAAATATAATAAAACATTCTTCATAAGGCTTCAGAAAATACCGTTGTGTCAGCTAGCCAGTATCTATCGATGTCTATTTCTACTATTTTCCTCGTTTTACGTAAAAATTTGCTCTAAAATAAGGACCCGCTATTTGGTTATGTAGTATGCAAATATTCAACCGCAGTAATTAAAATCAGCTATAATAAAGGATAAAGAACAGATTAATAGCATAGCATAATATTTTACCCGGTAATTTTCCTCATTTGGGTTCAGAATCGGCTTGAAGTTGAAGAATTTCGCAAAAATCGAAGACGGCCGTTTTCAAAAAAAAATAAGGTCACGTTTGAACCCCTGCATAATTTAAATTCGCAATAATCAAAAAATAAAAATAAATTACTTGTACAGTTGTATGCAGAATTTATTCAATAGTGACCATGCGAAAATACAAAGTCAGCACTCAAAAAAAATAGTATTTTTGGCCATATTTTCTCGATTCTATCCCGCTGTTACTAAAGATGCGCTTTCATATGCACTCCGCCCTCACCTGTTGTTCCGCCTCCTCCTTCGGTCCCTCTTCCTTGGGCGCCTCCTCCGCTGCAGATGATGTCACCTCTTCTTGGACGACGCTCTCAGAGGTGGTGGAGGTGGTGGTCATGGATGTGGTTTGGGCAGTGGGGCAGGTGTCGGGTAAATCCCCGCCTCCCGCCTCGGGTCTCCCTGCCGCCTCCACTTGGTTCCCGTTAGCGTCGAGTGCACCAACCGGCGGTCCCTGGAGGAAGCGTGTGAGAGCCCAAGGGGGAGGAGGAACGAGGGTTGTTGATTTTATAGAGGGGGAGGGGAAGGTCGAAGGTTCCATTTTAGATTCATTTCTTTCTCATTTTTCTTCGCGAATGTGTGGAGGTATTTCGTTTGGTTCATGGACAATAAAGTATTGGCTTTCGTCAGTTGGTGCTTCAGGTCTCTACTTAAGGTATAGCAGGAGAAATTTCCGTTTTAGGTTTGTTTCGTGGATATTTGTCAGTGTACCCGATCGTTAGAAGAATAGTCGTTCCAAAGTGATGTGATGTGCATTTTCAACGTAACACACGCCTTGTACCTCTCCTTTTTTATAAACTAAAATACTTTTATCCGAAATGGCGTAGGAATTTCGGAAAATTTCCTGAATTGATTCTCCATGACTTGTGAGCGATACTTTAAACAGTTTCTGCCGTTCTTATTATCTAACTGTATGAACTACAGGAATCTACAATGAAAATTGTCATCCATTCTATGGTAAAGTAGCACCGATGATTGCATATCACAATTACAGTTTAAGATATATACTGATGCTGTATATTATTTTCGCGTGGATATCAGCCAGAGATGTGGCCTAGAGAATATGCTTTTTATATAATATCTACTTGAATTGAAAATTGCTTTAGATTGGAAATGTATGTCCCGCATCATACTCTACTCACATCAAAAGCATGCATACAGATTGTAAGATATATAAGACAACTTTCAAATATTCAAATGCAAAGCATCACAAAAAGCAAGCATTGTATTATAGATTATGCGGTGCACAACAACCGAATTTCCATGATTTAGTGCAAAGAAACTGATAGATCGACAGCATTTGAAGTGAACTACTTTGGTGTAACTACGGAAAAGATTATTTTTGAAAGAAAAAGAAGAAAAACATAGGAATATGAATCTAGCGAAAGGTAAGGCACTCAAAAGAACACCAGTTTATGTCGTTCTTATGTCATAACATCAATAAATCATGTGGAGATCATTGTAATCGGTGTATGAATCAATTCCATTGTAATTTCAGTATTTCTAGCATTTGAAAAAGGCGATGAAAATTGCTTTGCAAATTCGCTAGAACAGATCACAGAGAGTTGAAGTTCTCTTCGGTTACGTTTCTCGAATTTGACGATCAATAGTTTGACTGTATCGCACCAATAAGAAAGCCATACTTTTTAAACAAAGCTACTAAGCATTCTGATTTTTTAAAGTATTTTATTTCATATTCTTAAAATCAGCTACATGTTGTGTCAGTATAAAACTTTGTATTAATACAATGTTGAAACATTCCTCTATGTGCGGAGTATTATTCAAAGTATAACAATTTCCATTCACACCACGCAAATAGCTGTAAGTAGTTGAATGTTATTGATTAAATACTTGCTATGTATTGTATCACTAGTTATAACATACTTTTCATACAAAATTCAAGGAAAATTCATATGAATACAAACTCTTTTACTTAATGTATAAATTTGAAATATCTAATTAAATCCATTCAGCTCTTGTACTTGAACTTCCGACAGTTCGGTTTTGATAATGAGTCCTACTTCTTCCACATTTAAGCCATAATTCAGAAATAACTGTTTTAGACAGATTTAGGCA
>KZ308181.1:324363-384559 GCA_000376725.2 Ladona fulva | reverse complement strand
TTAATTGAAGATGGAATCTGAATTTTTGACGTATCAGTTTTAGTCAATAAGTAAAGGAACAAACTCCAAAAAACATCAAAAAGAGTGCTCCCTATCCACATAAGAATGCACTATGACTCCTTCCTGGACGGTGAAATGTGCATAAGGAGTATAATAATAAAAATTATATTTTTTTTGTTTTAAAAGTTTTTTCCTTTACGTATTTATTAAGTTGTCGATTCTGTTGTTTTAACTAGCGTTAGATGCCACAAAACATTAATAGCATGAAAAATGGGAGAACGAAAAAATTCAAAATGAATGAGGCTTTTCTGTAACTAGATATTGTTATTTTTAATTCAAAAGGATACCAAAACTGTTGATTTCTTTTGATCTTGTTGACCAATAACTAATGTTTTCGGTTGAGTCTGTAGTGCATATGTATCAGGTTAATTATTAAACTGTGAATTGACGGTCTCCGCCACTCTCTTTTCGCCTCCACGAAGTCCACTTAGGATTGATAATGTAACTTTATACGGTTATGGATGTATTCTAAGAAAATAACATATACAAGGTAATAAAAACCGTCTTTATTGGACGACTAGAGAGTCCCATTTCCATTGAGGAAATTGTCAGGGACAAAATACGAATACAATACATCACGTAAGTTTCTAAACGAATACTTATATAGAATTTTAACAAGTTCGGTGGAAAAATAAATAAAAAAAGGAAATGATCAATGATTTTATGGAGGAAAAACTGATTTTTTTATCACAGAAAATGTTTTTCCGCTCTAGGGAAAGAGAAGCGAAAATATAGTGAACTGTGAACCGCGAGTTCTGTTACTTATTTTTCCATTTTCTTTATTTCGTATGAAAATATGGCAGTTTTTTTCTGTATACAGTAGGAAAAGAATTATTCATACTTGGAACTTGTCTCGATTAGATTCAGTTAAGAAGCGTTCGTCTCCGATTTACAATTGGATTACAATGTGACTCAATGTTTCTGAATTAAAGCAACGGAATAGCGCGAACTTAGCAATCTCCGATGATGAAGAGATCAAGGAAATGATGGGCAATTTGAGACACGTTGAGGGCCCTTTGGATTGTTTGCTCTCACCTTTTATATGTGTCTACTGCGGTTTCTTCTCCTTTTGTGCCGTATGCGCTCAAAGGACTCTCGCAGGATCCGTTTGAAGCTTCCTTCTTCTTTGTGGAACCTCCCTTAAAGAAGAAATGCAAATATTAGACACAGCTTAAATAAGTTATGCTTCTTACTTCAGCCGTGCGATTTTCTCGTACAAGTTCTCACCAAATTAATTAAAATAATGACGATTGAATTACACGGAAGGTATGAATATATGTAAGTTACTTAAAAATAAAATGATTGATACGAAATAGCGATAATATTTCACTTTTTGCATGGTTTTGACGAAGTAGCTGGATTTGAGAGTAATTAAAATATGATTTTATGTTAAATCGATCAAATGGTAGTAAACGTACTATTTACTGCATTCATTTAAACAAGCGAAATTAGAAACCGGAGTAGAATTCTTTCCATATTGATGAGGTGCTGAACTGCTGAAAGAGGGTTAATAACGTCTACATAATTTAAAAATAATATAGGAATGATATCTGCATAGTGTTTCCTGCTTTCCATCACGTAATGACAAAGTTTCGCATACGCTCCACTATGATTCTCCAGGTCGATGTTGTGAAATAATATAGTAATTATGAATGTATTAATAAATCAATTACGAATTATAATTAACAATAGTAATTATGAATGCCCTTCTTGCAGTTTCCAGTTCAAACTGTTTCCTGTTGAATGGCCCGTTTCGTTTTTATCCACAGTTGCATGGCAAAATCAGCCTCCCTTAAAAAGTGACAATCCTCATAATCATTTCTATTTAGTGATTTCTGCGCTATTCTTAAGAGAAAAGCGTGGATGCAAGAGAAGATGATCCAGTAATTATCAGAAGTTTGTCTCTGTATTGAAGTATCATACGGAGGCTAATTTCATTATTTTTACGAAAACGTCGTTGGGAATATATTTCTACAAAAAAATACATTTACTGCGAAAAGTGGCGAAACTGAAAACTCCCTTTGTTATTAATCGCACAAGTTGCAATTTAAAGTATGGTAGTATGTTTTTGGCTTTAGCATATTATATTTTGGATCAATCTGTTATCTTCTTTTCCATTTTATAGCTGGGAAAGAAACCTTCAATTAAATAGAAATCCGCGTAGTATGAGTTATATCGTATTTTAATAATGAATTCCCTCCGAAATTGCTGAATATTAGAGGAAATGAATCTTCTCTATCTTCTTGTCTCAGCAAAGCTCTAAGCGTGTCGTTCATTTACTTGATATTCCTAATATTTTAACTTATTACATGAAAAACGACATGAATTCGCGATTTATACTACTTTCGAAAAATAGAACGCACTCTACAAATGTTTTTACGTAGTTTGAACTCCTACTATACACTACATTATTTAAAGAACAAAAGCGAGGGCGACATTTTCTAAATGCAATGGGAGGGGAGATACGTGGAGGCCTATAATGATGACGTCACTCCCGCGAACCGTCGTTAATAAGTTTGCCGTGTAAGGAAAGGGAGCAGCTCTGATTTTAAATAAGGAAACCATCAAAGTTAGTAAAAGAATCCGCTGAATTGTGGTAAAGAATCGGAGGCGAGGACAGCGCCAAAATTAGTGTCAGGTCGATGAACTCAATGGAGACAGAGCATTCTTGTGCGAAAGAAGACGAGGGAAAAAAGAGGGAGACAGTGAGGCATTTGTGAGAGGGAAGCGAATGAGGCGGTGGAAAAGAATCGAGAAAAGGATTCGAAGAAAAATGTCTCATTTAAGATCAGAGTGAAATGGGACGCTTTCCAGCAGAAAGAACAATACTCTCCCTATAATATCTTTAGATTCTCGGTTAATAAGAACAAAGAAATTCCTCGCGTGGTAGTGAATTACGATATTTTCAGAAGGGAATTTGTGTGATACGCTGCAGTACAATAGTGTATTTATTCTGACAAAGTATCACTCATACTGATTTGATTTAGTTTTATTTTAAATTCGAAGAATTTGCTAAACCAGAGGAAGGAATTTTGAAAAAGAAAGATGCTGATTGTAATCAAATTAAGGGCGTATTTTTTAGTCGTAAACACGAATTTAATTTTCTTATTGTATAGTTAAGGTACCTCATTCGTTAAGCATTGTTTTCACTATTTAACATGATCCGATGCCAACTTGCATTTGGAAAATATTCTATCAAAATTCAATTGGAATAATTCTTTTTTCACAATTTCTGAAACGATATCCATGCAGCTTGCATAGCCGTAACTAACTTGGTAACTAACCACACCTTTATGTCATCTAACGATTTTCGACTTGCAAACTTTTTCTTGCCATACTTTGACCTTAACTTAATTCAGAGATACGAAACGAAAAAGAAACCAAAAAGATGTAATTGGTGGCGAGATACAAAATGTTTGAGTTTCACACTTCTAACTGGAACGAATAAAGGTCATATGTCGAGGTACCACTGCAGTCAGAAAGTTGGAAAAACAGCGATTCAATATACCAATATGATACAATCTGAAATGTGAAAGGAATGGCTGGAAAATCACGTTTAATTTTTCCTTCCTGTTAGTCAACAGAAACGCTGTTTCTACTCGGTGCATTTTACAAGAAAAAGTCTTATTTTTTTTCATAAATATATTTCGAGATTTCAGATATAGTCTCCTCGCGAGAATATATTCGGCTCTTTCTGAAATGGGTTCATATTGCCAATGAAAGTAGGCTGTATCTCCTTCTAGACATAGGCGTTGTGGGGAAGTTGGTAAAAGGAAAGACGAGTGAAGCAGACACGATAAGAGTGATCAAAGGGAGATGATGATCGTTCGATGGGAAGGTAATAGTAGTGAATTTAAGGGAAGAAAGAGGGAGTTGTGGTATTAGAGTGCACCAGGAATAGTCTCGCTTTAAGGAAAACAGTCAGTGCTCTCTATTGGTGGATTGTAGGAAACACCAAGAAAGACTCGATACCGTAACACAAACTAAATTTCAATACAGACGATTCTAATTAAACATATAAAACACATCTGTGTTTTATTTTTATGAAAATTAAGCTTACAGTATATGATTTCTTCTTTGAAAAAGCCGAAGTTCACACATATTCACCCAGCAAATATGATCTTCGGAATTATACTTAATTTTGGTCGTAGTTAGAAAACGAATCTGTTCAGAATATATAATCATTAATTTATAATAAGAGATAGAATTGATACAACTGTCGTTTTTATTTGTAGAAAATTTGTCTTTGTATCGGAAGATGTTCAGCGACAAACCTTCTAGCTTGTAATCAATTTTTTCCGTAGCAGAACAAGATATTTAAACAATTAAAGATTTTTTCGATGCAAATTTAAATATTTCGATACTTCCATTTGAGGATTGTTTTTAGACTTCAGCTTTTTATAGAATAAATAATCATAAGCTTAATTTTCACAAAAATAAAACACAGGGATTATATTGTTTAAATAAAATCGTTTGTATTAACATTTAATCATCATAATTGAATTATTATTACGGCGTTTTTCCATTCCATGTTCAATTTTAAGCATCTCTACTTCAGCCCCAATGCAGCGATAAAGAATCTCTCCAAAGGAACGTTGCTATCCACACAAAGGGAGGGAAATCTCATATTTTGCAACCATAATTACTTCGAAATCTCTATACGTGACCTTATCCTCGCCATGATATTCGTAACCAATCTGATTGTGTCGGTGCTTTGCGATCCTCCAAGCTGAAAGTGGCATTACTGGAGCTCATGTCAAGATAATCTTCACTAGGATGACGTGAAATGACAGTATGGCTACTCAGACGTCTGATGTGTCCATAGCACTCAATCCTTCCAGTGTATCGTGTCGAATGTCGTAATCATTTCCTCTGCTTTCTTCTGCTGAATTTTATAATGATTACTTCTATCGTCCTCCACATGATGCTTTGTAAATAAAACGTGGAACCTCAACTAAAAATTCGTTCCAGACCAGAGTTCGTATCTCAAAAAGTTCGTATTATTCGTTCGTCGAATGTTTTCCACTATATTTTACGGCAAATCAATTAATTCGTTCTATATTGGAAATTTTGGAAAACAAAAACGATATTTAAACATCCACAGGTTGCAATATGGTTCGAGAGAAAAACGAATTTGGCCGTGATCATTTAAATAATTTTGGTTTGTATGTAATTGTACAAATGTAATCTTAGAGCAATTATGAAAATATGTAGTAATAAAGGACTTATCTACGACCTATCTCTTTGTTCGATTTCTCTATCACTAACAGAATGTCTTCATCTGAAAGTGCCAAGAAAAAACGTATACGAAACAGAAGCTCATTGTGTGAAATCTGATCGGATTCTAAACACTGAGCGTGTTTAGAATCTCTATGTGTTTCTTGATCACAAACACACTGCGTGATCACTTTAGGGATCTTTCCTGCTTAATATCCCCCACATTGGCAGAATAATCGACTTAAATATTGCATATAAAACGAACACGAGATAAGCCTAGTACGAGTAGCAAATATCACGTAGGGCTCCCTCTCTCTGAAAGCCATCTACATAGCTTTATTCATCTTTATCAAAGAGAATCTTATAGAGATAAAATTATCTTCTTTAAGTTTTCTACTACAACAGAGGAAGATTAAGGCGAGGTACGTAAATTTTGTCAAATTGTGTAAATTGTTGTCAAATTAGACCAAAAAATTGCAGCAGGGAGCGGTTCATTTCGTGGTCATCTACATGCGCATTCGTACTACAGTACGCGGGATTATAAAAGCACCTTTTGGTTCGCATGTCGAAGTTAAGTTCGTGTGTAGAGGTCATAACGGAGAACGAAAAATTTCGCACTTCGAAAATTTCGTATGTTGATCGGTTAGTAGTCGAGGCACCATTGTAATCTGTTTTATGAACTTATCCCTTAAACTCAGGGGAAATTCAAACTGACGAAAAGAGTATAAAATAAGGCGAATAAAATGTATAAAATAAAATAATCTATTGTAGGAAAAAAAAACGTGAAAGGGCACACATACCAATTATAACGAAATAGTATTTCATAATTTAATGTTGCAAACGCCATACTCGGTTTTCCTTCGCCATTCGTTTGAAATGCAATTCAAATGAAAGCAATGTGTGATACGAAATAATCCTTCGCAACTTTTCATCTCTTTAGTCGTGCACCTTTTTCAAGAATATTTCCTCGAAGATCATTAACTTTGAGATCGTCACGTAAATGCTTATTCATTCGATAGCAAATCAATGTTGAATGTGCGTGTTGAAGTATAAAAAGCAGGTGAGCGAGTGGCATTGCGTGTATTATGTAGGTATTGGGTGTTCGTGTATTAGCGTGTTTAATTCAATCTACGATCCTATTCGGAAGTTGCGTAAATATGGCACAACTTATCTGTAAAAACTGTTTAAATCTATTCAAATTACAATTTCTAATACTGAAATTCCGCTGGTGTCTCCTTATTAATTCTTTTGTTTTATTTCCCATAGGTAAATATTCAATATGTTCTAACATCGCAATATTCATAATTCGCCTGAAGTAATTCTTTCTACGAACTTCTTTGTCAAACCATCAATCGATTCCGTTTCGTCTCGTAGACAAACGGAAGGGAAAATTATCGACATGAATGGGATTTGTCGTTTCTATTTCCCTTTGTGTTTTTTCAGTCGCGCTGCAGTCCGTGCAAATCTACTTCCTTAACCGTATCCTCTGCGTCCATTTCTTTTATTAATGGTTCTATTCATTGCAAATACATATGCATTTTGTGTTTCCAAAAGGAAACTCGGAATCAGAGAATATCGCAGTAGAATGAAGTATAGCAAAGAAAAAGCTATTATGACGTCATCCTCTTCGTCTTATGAACTTAGAAGAGGCTATTTGTACGCCTGACAACCTCTGACAAGGCGTGAAAAGATAATTAGAGGTTAAAAATGGCTCATACTTCGCGCTTTCCATTCATTTACTCGGTGCACGTAATTCTCACGGACTGAGTAAATTGATAATTCCTCAAATTGATGCTTCATAAACTCCGGTTTGGAATAATTTGTGAAATGATTCAGTGAGGCCTTCTGAGGCTTACACACTCATAAGCTATGTACACTTAATTACACTATATTATCTACCATTAATTATATAAATAATATTACTCTTTGTTTAAATATTGCACGGATATATAAATCTGAGTATTGTAATTAAAGCTCCATGGTTTGAATGTAAATAAAAGTCTCATTCTTAGAGGTACTCAGCAATTTCTTGTTTAATGAACTTTTTAGTTAACTATTTTCACTTCTCTTCTTTTCGGTATTTATTTTAACTACAAAAAATACACACGCATGTAAAAGTTAGTTTAAAAAATAAGTATGTATATAAATTGAGTAACTTTAGAATTTGCTTACTCTGTTTTGATAATATGAAAATTCCAGGATTTCTATTTCGCATGGATTAGTAGCCAATCCTCTACTCTTAAGTTGCCCAGAGGGTCATCAAATGAGTGCTAATGAATTATAAAAATGACTAAGATATTGTTTATTATTCCTGTTATAATGAGTAGAAATAAATAGACACTTAGGAAAAATTAATTTATAGGAAACTAAACTTAACTAAAAGTTCCAATTACTTACTTTCTTCTTTGGGAAATTTATTGATGTATCTCGATTAGCCTGAGTTATTCGGGTTTTAAAGTAAGGATCATCTATCAAATTCCTCAACCCTGACCTTTAAGGGTCCCTTGCCTTCCCTTCTATTGCCCTCTTCAGATTATCGAATACCTTTCTATCTTCTGCAACAACTCCTTCAACTCTTCCAAACATTAGATTCTTGTTCCCCAGACTGAACTCAAGTGAATGCTAAACGTTTTCATTCCAGATTACTCGAAATATCAAGTCGTTTACGTCAATATTTTTCTGGTTAAAGTAATCTAACAACTTTAATAGAACAACTTTAATGTAGCAACTTTATTTTGCAAAAGTTTTGCTCTAAATTTAGGTGGAGGTCTTCAATATTTTCTCTATCTTAAAACCAAATATTTCCTTAATCGATTGTTCGTGTGTCGTTCGCGGAAAATAATGAATCCTTGAATCGATTCGCTCTAGTATATATTCCTCTGATATTTCTCGCAGTATCAGAACGGCCTATGTAACGCGCTATATCGGTTACATCATGTCCGAACGTGCTTTTTCTGAATTTATCCAGTAAATTAATCCTTTGTTTAAATCTTCAAACTTCTAAGGATTCCCATCCTGCGTCCTGAAACATCTGAGTAACGCTTACTGATGTCATCAAATGATTGCTAATCAATTATGGAAAATGATTGTGATATTTTGTTTATTATTTCTATTGTTAGATTTTAGTTAATTTCTAATGTATGTGATAGGTTAACTATAATCTTCGCTTTAACAAGCACTAGTAATACCAGGCCCTGAAGTGAACATTACTTAAATTCCATTTTAAGTATACATTATGATACACATGGAGTCGGTGTGGGAAGGCGTAACTTAGTGAAAAGTCACGATACGAAGAGAAGCACTTGACGATGCTTCCGCGGAAGCGAACTCCGGTCTCGAGAATAGAAGCATTGTGGAAATTGCTAAATGTGTTTGCTTCTTTTCGCCTTATAGTACTCATAGGATATAATAATCAAAATTCGAACTCTCTAATTAATCTAACGATGTTTAGGTGCTCAATTATAGAGAATTATTAACAACGAGTTTTAATTTTTACTAACCAAAGAGCGGTGTTATTTGAGATCTTTCATTTCAATTCAAACAAAGTTTCGACCATGGCTACTCATGGTCGTGGAACTACGGTTGTTATCGTATGTTTGTCTACATTTATGGCGTAGAACTATTTAAGGGAGAACCACGAATTAAAAAGAGCATTATCATAATACGCCACCACTTTTGATAAACATGTAAATGGTAATAAATTGCTTTAAGTACAAAACTATTATTATAGAACATTATGGAAGAATATGAAAAACATTGCGAACTTACCCATAAACTCATTAAGAAATTCATTATGGCTCGATACACGCGGACGAAGACTTCAGCAAACATACTCCAGTAATTCCACTGTGATAGTGTGTTTGTCCTTTTTGGCACTTTTTGAATATAATACTTTGCTAACTGCGTATGAATTTAAGTCAATTCTAATGAGGGTTCTAAAAAACTACTCCAATTCGATTAAAGGTATACCGAGGAGAAATTCACTCTTTTAATCGATTTTTTTTGCATTAAAAATCCTTTTTTTATCATCAAATGCCGAACGTTGCTTGAAACACAACGCGCCCGATGAAAAAATGTTAATTAGTTGTTAAATTTCCGATTTTTAAACTTTCTTATCGATTATTACTCAAATAGTTGGACGCTGTATACGGAAACGAAATAACGAACTAATTTCTTCCACTAACGAACTTTTTTAACGAAAAAACTCGTAACATTCGAATATGTCACTGCAACAAATTATAGTGTCACTAACGATAAAAACAAGTAAAATCAAACTCTTTACATTATTTACAGATTTTTATAACTAAGAAAATGCTTTGCTATTGCAATTTATCCTCCAAAATTTCATTTGAGGAGCGACTGCCACGACTTTCAGTCACGTTTCCAGTCATTTCGTTTTCTTTCCGAATGAGAGAGTTCTTTTGGTATGGTTCTCCGTATTTAATTCGATAGAGATTTTTTCTTAGTCGTAAACTCACTGTCGAAGAAAAATTATTTTTGTTTATTTTTCTGGCCCCTTACAATCACTATTTCATCAAAATGAACTCGAAATCGATTTTAATATAATATCCACGTCTAATAAAGCAGTATAACAGATCCACGATTTTGCCTTACCTTTTCTTAGGAACTTAAAAAATAAACTAATCTCCCTCTTTGAGAATCAAATTTACGACACGTATGCAAATCACTTATTCATTTATGCGGTACAAAATTCTGTGAAAATTTTCTCGTGTTTTCTCCGTTATCACAGTGCGTAAGAGTTCGGTCTCACGCAACGGAAATGAAGTCGCAATTATCCCAAATTATGTCACCCCCTCAATATTACACGATCCCTCGCGCCCCTGACCTTGGAGCCCAACCGCAGAAAAAAATTCCGCTAATCGAACCCAGAATAGAAAAGACCTCCCCTCGATTAAAAATATCGTGCACCGAGGGCAATCTGAAATGTGGGATATGCAAATCACGGCAATTAACTGCGTGCAGCTCAAGAAACGAGGAATTTTAATTGCTCTTCCGATGCAAAGTCGAAAAAACCACCGCCCACACTTTCAGTCGCCAAAAATAATGATAATAATGTTCGCAGGGAAGGAAAATGACTGGGAAACAGAAAAGCTCTCCTTTAGACAAAACAACGAATTAATCTCCACAGACCTTGACTAGGAACTCATTCCGATCCTCGCGAATAAAAACAAAACACAAACGCCTTTCCATTCCTCCGCGGGAAGAATCATTAGCGACACACCAAATCTCTTCGCAAAGCGAAAAAGAGGCGGAAAACCCACACCTCTCGGAAAAAACACGAAATATTCTCCTCGGTATTTATTCAGTCGTTCGGCGCACTTCCCCTACCCACTGGCGTCCCTGACTACGAGACCCTTGCACTAAAGGAACTGCTCCTCAGCTTGAACTTTGGGTGCGCGTGTGTGCGTTGGTGCGTGTGTGGGTGCGTGTGGAGCCACTCTCGTTTGAAGGCCTCGCTCCCTCCTACTGAAGTACCCCACTCTCACCTTCCTTCCTAAAAATCCCGCTGTCACCCCTCCCTATGTGAGGCGGGAGCCAAAGCCACCCTTCGCCTCACCCCCGCGCCAAATCCTACCGAATCCAGATTTAACTCTTTTACCTCTCTCTCTTTCCCGCTTTTATTCTACTTTTTTCCTTTCAGCTCTTCTTCATATTTCTCCCGTCTTCTTTTCAAATCTTTAATTTTCTCTCATCCGTCCATTTCCTCTTCGATCTCCGCTGCATTCTATAGCCCGATAGCGTTTAGTTCTGTTGTTATCCGTGGATTAGACAACTTTTCCGTCAAATGGGTCGCTTTAATTGTTGCGCAAATGGTGAAGTGGTATCCGGGATTTTCCCTTCTATTTTTCTGTAAACAAGTTTGCTCCGCATTTTACGAGACGAGCTTAGAACGTACGAGTAAGCCGAATGTATTTGCTTGCCAAAAGAATCCTTTCGCAAATGAAAGATTTGTTACAAAACCACCGTAATAGTTAATAATTTAAGATTCGTCATAAATAAATGGGGATATTGCGTGAGGAGAAAGGAAGAGAGTGGAGCTGTTGATGTAGAACGATTCTATTTTTCGGATAAACGGGTAGTTCACAACTGATACCTACGAATTTCCTCTGACACGGCCCTTAGCGTAGCGTCTTTGTTGACCGGATTAATAACTCACGCAACAATACCAACAATTCAGGAAACGGTATGAAGGCTAACAATATTTGCATGTTTGCTTTACACCCATGACCTTGTCGTCGCACAAATTTGTGTTTAGGATCTTTTTTAAGCATTGGAAAATATCACTCTCTTAAATAAGACCAACTCTACATACAAGCAAAGAAAAAATGTGCTTTCAAACGGATACATTATTTAAACTAGGGTCGTTTAATTAAAAGGAAAAATAGTTGTGTTACTTAGAGATGGAGACAGTATCAAGGTACATATTTCATATTTATGATGAATCACATTGGATACATCACCTACGTACATCATTACATACATCTAAATTCCAAAATTATCACTGTTTAAATTCTGCGATTTCAGTGCAGTACCAGAAAATATTTTTCGCACAGCGAAGTGACGGCACAATTGGGAATATTACGTTTAGTCAGCTTCGCATTTTCGATGATATTGGTCGAAAGACCGATATATTCGGGAAGAGGAAAACTGGAATGCAGTTTAGGGTATTATAGGTAACGTTTCTTCTTTATTTGACATATTAACCTAGGCTCTGCTTCTGGGTCTTTATTATAGCGTGACAATCATTTTTCAGCAATCAGAGAAGAAAGGATAAGGAAACAGGTATTAATTCTCGTGTTTCGAATGAATTCTCAATTGCTTGGCTTTTATCTGCAACAGATCGCATCGGAGAAAAAATATTACTTTTTAATATGGGAATATAGCATCTGAACCATATAGAATGCATTTTAAACAGTGCTGTAGAAAAAGAAGCAAAAGAGAACAAATGACGCAACCGGATCTCCGGGTGGTTGCTCTAACCATAGATCAATTCTAACTTTGACAGTTTTACCTATGCACTTATATAAAAGGAAAGAAACGTATTATTATATATAAAATGTAATATTATATTTTATTATATTATTGTGTGCAAAATGTATCATTTTACAGAGTCCCTACCACTTCAGAGCCGACAAGCAATAAAGAGCATCAAACAGCTTACCGTTGGAGATCGCCCAGTTCGATCTATTTCGCATAGCTGACGGATGCAGCAGCTATATTCTCATGGATTCGTGACCTTTAGCTTCTTCCCTCCGATCCCTCCCTTCCCCAGGGTCCATTAACGACCTCCCACACCACCATCGCCGCCACCTGACTATACACCATTCCCTTTTTCCCGCGTGTATTTTTAAGCGACGCACCTTCTGCTCATTTTGTGCTGCCCTCCGGTGAGAGGCAGTTGCATCCTCGCTGAGGTATTAAGCGGACACTGATCTTTGGAGGCTTTACGAGCGCCTGCATTTAAGACTTCTAATTATATAGGATGGAACTTCCCTCGATGCACTCTCTATTCAATCTAAACATAACCGATAAACGTGATGGCGATGATGTTTCGTCGAACGCTAAAGGAGCCGACGAGTGTGTTTTAGCCGCCGTAAGGCGTAACGTAAACAGGTATTTGTTTACGCGTATCCCTCCAAATTAACTCGGAAAGAGACTTTGATGATCGATTTACATTAAGGGCTTTTTGCAGCGAAACATATTTGAGGATAAACGATAATGGTGTACCGTAAATATGTAATGAAAGGATTCTATTACGGTGTAAAGTATGGTTATTGCTTTCATTGAGGCTGTTGCATTTGACTACGTTTATGGAGGTACGGAGCAAATTTGAATCATCATTTTGATTTACAAATGAAAACTTCTCATGCTTAATCCAAAGCTTGACGATTTCTGCATAAGTTGGAATTAATACTACTAATGAATATTACGAAGCTATTCTCTATTTATTGAATAATAATTTTATTTATTACGGGAACAGATATTATAGTGAATCTCGACTTACGAGTGACCGCAACAACGAATTTTTGGGCTAACGAAGAGTTTTTCGCTTTATTTCGGACTCGGCTGACGAATATGCATTCGGCTTACGAATGTTTCAGTGGATGCGCGTGCAAACTTAAAGCAGCGAACGGTAGGGCCATTCCAGTATCTTATTTTCACTGTCTGTATGTGTGACAAAGAAAAGCTTCGACCATATCACACAGGGAGACACCCACCAGTCCTAATGGGTTTTGTTCAAGACAGCGAGACGCCAGTTTATATCACATTTCCGTTAACGAAGATCTCGGCTGACTAATTATTTTTGTTATCCGAGGTATTACTGTATGTGTTTGGTCAACCAGTACTACATATTTATCAATATTTATTGTTTTGTTTGATTCAAATTCACGAAGCGATTTGCAATTTAATTATTTTCTTTAGAAAATGGCGCAATATTCACCGTTGTTCAGTTCGAAAATATTAATAACAACGATTCTCTCTCAATGAATATCCTACGCCCTCTTGATTTAAATCGTCTCTTTAAAATATACATTATGATCATTGGTTGGACGGATTAAAATATACGATACAGACTCAGGGCTAACCTTGTGGTAATTATTAATATTAAACATATTAAAACGCTCCATTAGAGTGAACTTTTTACTATACCACAGAAAAACAACCTACAGACGACCATGGTTTCGTAGCATGGTCGTGTTTAGGTTGTTTTTCTGTGGTATAGTAAAAAGTTCACTGTTATGGAGCGTTTTAATAGGCTTAAAATATAGTAAATTAAATGCATAACATTGAATGGATGTGTAATGGACAGCGATTAGGTTCTTCAATGACCAAATAAAGAATCAAATTTTTCCTCAAGGATTTCAGGTTCTAAATGGCGTTGCTTTTGAGTAGGCTATTATGGCAATTTAAGCCAAGTTCTATGCAGCACAATATCCTATGCTAACAGTTAGCAAATTAAATAGGATTATAAATATTTTCATTCTTGGTTCCGTTGGTGAATAGTAGTTGATTAAAATTACTACTAAAAAGAAATTTTTTGTTTAGAAAAAGATTGTTTTAGCGAGTCCTTAAAGTGCTATGAGAAATAATATGGAACCTGTCGTTTAGCAGCTCACTTTATGTGAATGCTGTCTTCCTTACTATGAATAATACCTTACTAAGAATGTCATCGTACGTTTAAGACAACAAGTAAATGATCGCACTATTTGGAAAATCTGAAACGATGAGTTTATTATATACACGAATGAAGTAAGTATGAAGCATTCGTCAAATTTATGGGAGGGATGTTCTCTGAAGATCAACCACTGTTTTAAGATTTAAGGCAGTATTTTTAAGTAAGATCACCCAATTTTGTACCAATGTACTGAGTATGATGATTGAGGATAGTAATTACTCTTCAAAATGATATTTATTAACATTCACGCGTACGCTAATTTACATACATACATACATATATATATATGTATATATCACGGTAGATTAAACCATGATATTGTATGTAATCAACGATTGAACATTTATAAATCAAAGTCAGAATATATTAAAATAATGTCGGTCGTATTCAAGGGCAAGGTGGTATTTTAAGGTGAAACAAAATCAGAGTGGTAGCCGGTGAAAGAAGGAAAAAACACTTGTGGAGTAGCAAGAGAAGGCATTTATATTTGACATTTGTTTGTAAATAACGTCTGATAGTGACGTTAGGAAACGATGTGGCGTGCCGAAATTTATGGATATTTTTCGTATTCTCTTTTGCGTCAGATCGGAATATCTTCATTAGTAGATTATTTTTGCTTGTTTAAAATTCCTTTTTCTTTCATTTTAGGGCGAATCGCAAGGCTTTCTGTTGTAGACATCTGTTAGCAGAGTTTTTGAATTATGTATATTTTCCCGTGAAAATGTCAACAAAACACCCTCAGCAATTGACGATTATGCCTATCAATACGTTAAGAAAATTGGAAAAGTTGAATCATTTCGCTCCTTCTCCTGACTATAATCATCGATTAGGTAAGTGCAATTCATACCGCCAATTTTTATCTTTCCTCATTAAGAATTTGAATATTTTCTACGATGTATTTTTCCTTTAGTTGTTATTTTGCCGCATTTTTATGTTGCACGAAATTTCTTAACATAATCTTCATTTTCCGTTAGCATTTATTAGCATTGGAATCATAGCGCTAACCTCATATTACTTCAAATACACATAATTATTGCATAAAATATCTGGGGAAAAGAACTAGGTTTCATAAAATTAAATAGATATAAAGCCTAAATACAATTTAGTATTATATTCTAAACTTGGATGGTTTTTTTTATTGGAATATTATCTGGTCTGTCGTTGTACATATATTAGAAGAGCTGGAAATATTCACCTGATAAAACACATAATCGGTGGAAAATATGCACTAGAGCGTTTCTTGCCGAAACCATTGCATCGCTTTTCAATATGCTACTATTTTCTCCATCACATTAACATCTTATTTCGACTCTCTTTGATTACATAAAAATTGAACGTTTAATTTCCTAGGCATCTAGCCATTAATCGCTCACACAGCTAGTGTAAGCACCAACATGTTGGAAGTATTTTCTAATCGAATCACCAAAAGGTATTTTTTAGGTATAAGAATGGTAGTATTGTGAAAACAGCCCAAAGTATGAAAGATGAGAGGGAACGATTGAACTTAAGCGTATTATTGATGCTGTGAAGTAAAATTTTCTCATTAGATTCATTTGCCTTCATGCTATTCTCTTCGCCGCTGAATGGTTTTAATGCGGAAATTTAAAGTCGCGCAAACACGTGTTAAGTGATGGTTAAGGTGCAGCAGAAACTGTACACAAGGCATCACGTTCCCACACATTGAGTCACAATTTCGCATTGTGAGCGTGTAAACTTAGTAGGTACAATGTCATTGGGAAGGAATGAGAAGACACGAAGAGTTCAATTCTAGGTGGCCATCGGCCAGGTTCCTTAAATGCAGAGGAGACATGCTTTCTCTCCGTCACTATTCTGTCTTCTGCACATCACTTATTACTGTTCCTGTCTTCAGAATCACGCATTTTTTCACCAGAATGCCTTTCATTCGAATGTTTCTTTTTGCGGGATGCAACACTATAAAATCAGTTGAATTTTTGCGAAACAAAAATTCTGGATGGTCTACTGATTTAGCTCACCAAACTTAGATAAAATTTGGCTTATTTAAGTAATTCAAGAGAGTTCCGGATGGAAGAAAGTAAGCAAGTTGACAAGTTTTTTCTAAGTGAGTCTTCGAAATTCGATGTTCTTCCAAGTAATTGAAAGCAGAGAACAGTACAGGAATCCATCCTAAATTAAGAACTAAATGGTTTTGTGGTTTGTTTTCAGTTACATGACGAAAATTATGAGATAGTTAATATTATATAATAAGTAAGTATTAGAATTGTCTCCTTCATTTAGGGAAGAAAATGTTTTGGTGTATTCTTGTAGATTCTTCAAAAATAACGTTGCCAGACTTTTTGCGGAAGTGTTACACAAAAATTTTATTTTAATTTTGTTCGAAACCGATAAAACAATGTATAATTATGGAATTAAAGTGGTTTGTGGAACACTTGAATGGTGATTTAAGTTTAATTTTTCAATTCACATTCTACATTTTCTTAGAAAGAGAAATAATAAGAACAAATATGATGTAGAGATATTGCAGAAAAGATGAAGACGGATATAACTCACTTACTACGAAAAACTTGTAACTTAACCATTATCTTTTCTTATGAATTCTTCGTTTTGGAATCAGAAGCACCTTCTATTTTATTACCTTATTTAATTTAGTTATTCGCTGGAAAAAAATGACACCGCCTATGCACATTGTAGGCCTCCTCTCTCCAGCTGAACATCATTTGCTTTTAACATGAACTACAATTTTATTCGTTTAAATATCTCACGTATAGGGAATTTATAGGGAATTATTGGGAATGAGAACTTTTATTTTGATGTTGAAGTGTTCAATTGCATTCTGAATTGGTTATTACACGATTATTACTCATATCTTTGAGTTACGGCGATTTCAAGTTACAAATAGGGAAAGGCGAGATTATTGCTGTTCCCCCACAGTAGTTAATACTGAAAGAAAGGCATTACGGAAATAGTTGAAAGAAAATAGGGGATTGGTTTGGTGGTATGACATATGTTATTAAGCCTACGTTATCAGTTGCCAAGTAATCTTAACGAAATCTGAAAATAAATCGTGAAGCGATTAAATATACGAAGGGAAGAGAATTATGATTCCCAGAAACGTAAGAAAGACTTAAAATTTTAGGGCCATGCTTGGAAAAAAAATTTGCGCCTTGGAGTAATTGGAATCCCTGTTGGCTGAACGGAAGCTAGTTTACGTGCAAAGGATAGAAACAATGAAAGAAACTTGTGGTTTAAATTGAGAAGTAGAAATAGTTTTACTGTCAAAAGTGCTTCGACAACTGAGGCTTTCGCACATTTGGGCTACCACCGGTAACTGAACCCGGGACCACTTTTACCGCTGGCGAACGCAATACCCTTTTTCCTATTCAAGACCCCTGTCAAAGGTTGAAATTAAGGAATAACCCATTGGAAGGAGTATTAGTATACGTATATGATTTCTTAAACCCGCGAAGAAATGTCACGAGTCGTGTATGTATGTACAACGAATGTACAGACGCAATAAAACCAGTAAAGTACCAATGAGCTTTTCTATACCTTCCTCTAATGAATTCTTCAAATATATAAACCCAAGCCTTTGTAGTGTATGACTTAATTCTATATTTTCCTCTTCCGTCAGTTAAGATCGGAGCACATAGTGGAGTCTCTATCTCAGTAGCTACTATTTTTGATATTTAATTAACATTATTTCTTATCGAAGTATTACTCATATTTTCGTTTATCGCTACATACTATAAATGTTTTTCTTACAATACAAGCATTTTTTCGCAGATATTTAATTTTTGGAAGTTATTCGTGTATCCTGCATTGTAACTTTTCTCCAAGAAAATGTTTAAACCCACGCTAAAATGGCGATTCGACCGTTTTCGCCATCCACCCAATGGTGAATTATTGCTTTAGCAGGCGGTGTAACTAGTCTCGGAATATGGAGAACGGTAACTCATCGTCGTAAATGAGGACGTTTGAGGCTCGTAAATAAAGCGTCGTAACTCTGAATGTTGTAAGCCAGGTGTTCCACAGTAAAAATGATGTAAATCGGAATTTCCTTGTTAATGTTGCGAATTCAAAGTCAGGACGTCATAAATATCTTTGTCGCGGTTTATATTTCCGTAAATTAGCGTCTCTAGCGGAGATTGTTAGAAAAAGTAGCGGCGGTGAAAGTTTATTGCTGGAAGTCATTGGCCAGATTGGAATTTGCGAGAAATGGCTATTTCAGCATATGCGGCTTATTCTGAACCACTTCGCACACATAACTTCACTTTTTTCGAACTTACGCTCTTCCTCTTTTTCGGTCGTCCACACCCCATCTGCCTCCTCACGTCACTCTTTCCTCTGCCGCATTCCCACCAAACTACGCCCACACACCTCTTCAGATGACACCATTTAAAACGCTCTTTACTCACTCCTCCACACCACGGCTTCACAAAATGGTGCTGTGGCTGACGGAAGTTGTACTTATTCTCCGATATTGTTTTTCCTAAATGACTCTCCTCCTTACCACCGTAGAGAAATACTTGATTCCTAATTCATACGTTCCATCTTCGACGGCTTTCTCAGTTCACCCGAAATTCCCTCCTCATTCTATTTACGCGTCCGTGTCATCTCCATTATTTCAACTTCAATGCTTCCGTCTCAAAGACCCCTGTTTTTCCGCTTACAACTCTTATTTAATATTTTCTCCTCTTTAACACCGTCCATTTCCTTCCATTTTCAGCCAAAGTTCAACTTCATTTCCATAATGAACACTACCTCCGCACATTAATTTTCCCTCCGTAGATATGTAATGTTTTAACATACTTGTTTTCTTGTTGATTTTATTTTAATTAATTTGTTTTCTTAGTATAGTATCCTATATAGGTTACCAACCAAGATGTTGCTGTATCTGATTGTAAATTTATAAATAGATAAAAAATGTTTAATTATTTTTAATTCGGGGGATGATGAAATTTCAGCATCAGTAAGCCATTGGAAGATTTTTTAACAATATCCTCCTGTCATTGAATTCGAAATTACGAAACTCTTGCATCTGAACCATAATCTAATAAATCATAATAAATAAACCTTTTGAAAAACGGTTGATTTTAGTACCCACGAGGCTCGCGGTCGCTTTTCCTCCTAACCATGCGGCCCACTCCCTTTTGTGCAGACACACCTCCGTGGCTTTCTGGAGCACGCGGGGGCCGCTCTTCGAGACCAGTGGATTACATTTTGCGAGAAAGCTCTTTGACAGATAGAGTCAGTCTTATAGAATAAGCTTATTGTTCATTTCGAATGAGAAAATTAGGACAAAAGGTTGAGCATTTTCGAGCTGTAAAATAAAATTAAGACGGAGTTTTTTGATTCCGCTGCTATCGTATGGATGGCATTCAGCCTGGAAGAATAAAGGGAACGATAGTAGCGATGCGTTTTTGTGTTTCTCTCGTCAAGGGTTTATTTTTTTGGGGAGGCCGTTCTTGGAAAAGTTAAATGGTGTTTTGAATCATTCGCTATAGATAGAATAGAGTCATGCGAAGAGCTGTTGTTGGTTGGCTCCTTATCTGATTCTCCGGTAACGAATCCAAGACGAAAGGAAGCTATTGGAACAGAATGGGGAATATGATTAAAGAGATATAAAAGAGGCCAGCCAAGAACATTTTTGCGAGTTTATGTATCCCGACGCCGAAATCTCTATTTATTAACAAATAGCGCATTTCGTATCAGAGCTTTTATTAGTTATGTCAGGGAGGGCTGAAGGAAGGAAATGTTTAAAGTTTTCTGTTCTGTGAGCATATTCTTTGCCGCTCTGTTGAAAAGTTGACCTTCTACTTGGTAATCTTTTTATTTATTGCATCGAATACATTAATGAATTCCTATTTACCGAGAGTCCGCCTAAATCAGTAGTATTCGGCGGGCCGTATAGCACATTACTTGTGGGCCACAGTTACGTATGCACATTTTAAGAATAGCATTTTTCGGAAATTCTCGAATTTATTATCTATGATTTATTACCTTAAATCCAATTAAGGGAAGGAAATGAAAGTACCGTGGGCTAAATTGTAATTTATTAAATTCCTATTCGTTTAAAATCACTTATGTTTCAAGCCACTATCACGCTTGCGGGCCGGACGAAAGTAGACGGCGGGCCGCACCAGCCCCGAGGGCCGTTGTTTGCATACCACTGTCCTAATCCGTTTTTCTGCCTTTTCCCTTTACTGATTCCTCCTCCTCCTCTAATTTAAATAATGATCTAACATTAATGCTTAATTAATTGTTTTCCTTACTTTGTAACCTTTCTTCCCCTCCCCATCCTTTATGTAGTATTATTTTAAGGACGTATGTTATTATTTTAAGGATGTTTGCTATTATTTTAAGGATGTATGCTGTTAACTTGAAGTTTCTGCATTATCTGATGATATAGTGATCCAACGCCGAAACATTGGTCCTTTAAATAAATAACCCTTAGACAGTATGTCGTAATTACTTATTTAAATACAAATGTGTCTTGTATTCTAGTGATGAAAATCTCTCGAAACCTAGGTCGTTTGTATTAAAGCCTGTGGTAAAGTGTGTAAGTTGTTCTTATTCCTTTTTCATCTCTTCAACTTATTTTTAATCTAAAACAAATTCCAAAAAAACAATCTCCGAAAAACCAGTCCCGGGTTTAAGGTGAGGATTTGAACACAATCTATATTTCAGTTCAAATGTTCCATCCAAATAAATTCAGAGTGAAAACAATAATGTTTCATCCGACAAATGAAGAGTAGTAGATTTAACTAACTCTGCTAGTCTTCCTATAGTTAGGTGACTCCTCTAGTAGAGGAGTTCGCTAAACTTAATCGGAATGGTCGTTCGGTTTCTTTTGTATCGGAATATTTAATTTAATGGAATAACAAGTGTGAATAATATAATTTAATCTTTTTGTAGATATGGGATTTGCAACTTTGACCACTCACTTTAGGTGCTAATTTTAGATAAGGAACTTCACTGTGAATGATTGATCGGACATTATTAAATTATATTCAAATTATTTCTAACCTTTTTGAGGTTCAACACTTGCCCGTCTTTGTGTTTTGTCAGGCTTCAAAAAGAGACGAGCTACATCAAGATTACTTCACGCAGAACCGTAGAGGGAGTGATAAATCTAAAATTACGGTTTTCTAACAGGTGTGTATTGAAAAGCTAACAAACACGCAACAGATGGCCATCCACAGATAAACTTGTAATGAATAAACAATCCATTCTGAAGAGGCGTCTTCAAAAAATTCGTTTTCTGCCAGTCACGAGATCTGCGAATGAATAGTATGCGAAAATTGTAATACGAATGATATGAATCCGGATTCCCGTATAGACAAATGGGCAACGCCTTCGACTTTGGTGAAAGCAGTACCGGGTTTGATTCCCGATGGGAGGCCTACGTTTGAAATGACCTCAGCTGGGAAGCATTTTAAATTAATTATTATGCGAATGGTATCCGAATTAATAACAGGAGCTATATAATTAGTTCGCTGGAAAATGCTAGATGAATGTTGATGCTTAGCAAACTTTGAAATTTTCAAACTTGTAGGTACATTCGGCATATAATTATGAAAGGTATAATAAGATAACCTTGGTCGTTTACGACTAACTACTTCATATCTTTTCTCTATAAGATTGAACAGATTATAAAATAGGGGCTCCCGGAAAAGCCATGTGGACAATAAGTTCGTCTTTGGTGGAAGTGGTCCTGGATTCGATTCCCGGTGGCAGCCCAAGTGCAAAATTACCTCAGTTATCAGTAAATATATACATAAGTACATTAAACAATACTACTACTACGATGTATAAGTTTGGGTTAAAATGAGTCAGTGTGTTCAAGAGCATTTAATTTAGCTGTAATTTTTTCACTCTCAATACAATGGTCGAAGAAGCGTGACAAGTATGTTAGCGTTCATTATCCACATTTAATCCAACTCAGGCTATTCCCATTATTTAATTTATAAAACTGAGTCCTCAGATTTTGTTCCTTTCAACGCGACACCTCGGAATTTTGAAACTGTGCCCAACTTGCAAGAAATACCTCCAGTAGGTTTAATCGCTTCCTCCGACTTTGCTTCAACGCGAATAAAATTTCATTTCTTAAGGTAGATATGGAAATTTTTTGTGGAAAATGTCAAAAGAACGAGCAATCCATTTGTCATTTGTCTATCTTTTTCGACTAAAAAGCTAACTATATAATTATTTAACCTTTGAACCCTGTGAGTTCTGTGAATGGACCGGAATGTTTTTCCCTTAAGAAAGATGCCAATACCTTGTATTCGAAAATCTTAAAATATTTAACATTTATAGTAGTTCAATGAGAAAAACTGAATTATTATGATTCGGTTTGCTATATTTTTAATTTACAGAACCGCAATGTAAAGACATTTGCGTTCAGAAATTTATCTAAAATAGTTGCAAGGAAAATGCTATTTTCGACTGACTGACTGTGAGCTTCAGATTGTGGCATTTTATTATTATATTTACCAGCGGTTTAAATGTTCACATTAATTTTCGCGATAAATTTGCTTCTAAAATCCTCAAATCCTGAAATCATTATCACTGACTTGACGTTCCTTTCATGAAAAGTATTAGCTGTTTTTTTTCAGTATCTAGGAAAACAATACAGCTCTCATACAACGGCATCCTACCTTAAGGGCCCCGGGTTCGAATACATCATGTCTCGATGAATCTCCTTCCAGATTATTCCCATCTCAAGTGCCTCTCTCAAGAGAGAATGTGACACTTTTATTATTTTTCAATGAGCCTTCGGAGAGTTATCTGGTAGCCACGAGAAGAGGGCGATACCCCTTGTGAAGACGAGCATGTTATGGCACTAGGCCAGCTGGAGAAACCAACATGGCGCAGTGCGTAGGAGGGGATCACATGTGATCTCTTCGGACGCTCGTGTGGCCAGGAACCTAGTAAGCTATCCAGTCCAGGCCCGCCGGGATGTTAGGGTAGCATTGTCGGTGGGATTGTAGAGGGGAAATTTATAAAAGTTGGCGATAAAAAGCCAGACTTGGAGCGTTTATCTAGTTTGTGTACTTAAGGGAGGGAATAAAAGAATTTGTTTGCGCCTCGAGGAACGGGGATTGTCAGTCAGTTAAGCCTGGGGAACCGGGGAGGGTGTCGCATCTGGCGGCTAGTTTCTATTCCGGTTGCAGCTAGAAGTCTCAGTGGGAAGAAATAGGATTAGAAGAGATGCGCGCGCACTCCAACCCCACTCTTGCCCTCTACCCACACGCGAACGCGCCTTTTTGACAGTTGACAAACGGCCCTCGCAATACGGGCTCACCGCGTGTCCGCGCTTTCTCTTTCACCTGTCCCTTAATATGGTGACACGCGTGCTCGTGATGGATCGGGCTTTTGGAGCGTGCGGGGGTGTGCAGGGCGATACTCGGTTATCTGCGGAAGGAGATGTTAATGGTTCGCGCAGTGGCAGTGACAATTTTGCCATATTTTAAGCGCGAGAAAGTATCTAATTTTCCTATCAATTATATTTGTTGGTTTCTAATTTGGATAAGAGGTTTCACCAGTGCCTGCATCAGTGTGATCAACAGTCATCTAATTATCCCGCCTCTTGCTTTACTTCCGTAATTTATCTTTATAAAAAATCCATCCGTCATTATGCTAAATACTAGCAAATACATACGAGGTGCTTTGGATGCGATTCTCCGAGAAAATATTTCTTTCGTCGAGTAATTATCCTCATTATTAATTCCGTCCGTCCACTACAAATTCCGCTTTACTCTGAAGCACTGATTTGCTTCCCGTTATTAACTATTATATCCTCCTTTACCTTCCTTTCATTTCAGTTTTCTGTTTCACACAACTTTTCTTTTTGTTGATACATATATATTTTACTTCTTCTCCCATTCCTTAAAGTGACTTATCTTTGATCCACCGCTAATGAGATCTCAGATTTCCAGTTAATATTTCCTTTCCTCCTGTTTTCCTTTTCTTCATATATACCACTTACTGCTAATCTTTTAATGTTCGATAAATTTGTCGTTTTTTTATGAATGAACAACTATGAAACATATTTAAGCAAAAATTATTCGTTGCGGACTACGCATAATTATAAGTATCTCGCATTTAAAAGAATAAGAAGAAGGTAGTTCAAGGGTAACTGCCCTGCTCTCCTTTTGTACTTTTGCGGAAATATTTCAGTGCTAGTGACCTATGAAGTTTACTTGCGTAAGATTTGATACCGATAATTATATGTTTAGAGTGGTCTCCGGAAGAATATGAGGAATGTTTTTGAGTGCAATAATGAATTCGTCGTAGGAATAATATATTCATATGATTGATAAGGAATGTACTCAATTGAAGGACTGAGATTTGGTTACTAGGATCTTGTTTTATACCCTGAAGGCTTTTTTACCTGTACATTTAGATATTATGATGTCTGCAGTAAAATGTCACAGTTATTCCCGCTAAAATGAGAACTTAAGTACAATAGAAAACTCAGGAAGTATTAAAGTATGAAATGTTAAGATGAGAGAGATCCTCTTATGCCAATCTGGGCATTTTCCCTTTCCTTATTTTCCACGAAAATAAAAACAAAAAATGGTAATGTTAAATTATTATGTAGCATTTTAGTCAGCTATCTCCGTTAGAGTTGCGACAAACCTCTACATTTTTGACCCCCAAAGAAAGCTCCTTCGAAAAAAGGCGGGCAACTGTAAGAGGTTTCCCTTTGTAATCTTTTGTCAATGCCTTTACTTGTGACGGTGATCACAAAAGTCACACGTACGTTAAATCGTGAACATTCTTTCTTTCTAACCAAAAATAAGCAATAGTAATGAGATTTTGTGGTTAGAGGCTTTGTATATGTCTTAGATATATGATGGTCTTTGTATATGAAGCAGATGAAGGAATTAAAACAGCGTGTGTGAATGTGCGATTTACAGTTAATACGAATGTTATGTTTTTTAATCATTGAAAAGTTTCTGTAGTAGATTATTTCATTTACTTAAAACGACTATTATACGTACATGAGATTCGAATGTAGAAATGCATCTTGACTTTTCCAAAGTTGTAATTGTGCTCAAGCATCTTTTACCATGTTCAAAAACGGAACACCGCGGCGTTTCGTTTTATATCATCACGCAGATTATATTGCGTATTACTGGAAGGGATATGCGAATTAAAAGAACTTGTTAAAGCATTTATCGATCCAAGTGAAGATTATTTTCGCCAAGAAATCGTATAAACACCGCGATCTTATAAAGGAGAGAGTGTTGACCAAAGGAAAAAGAAAAGTTTCGATGGAGGGGAACTAAAGATTCTGGCAAACATGAAAGCCCTGGGTGCTCAGCGTACCAATTAGTTGCAAAAGCTCCCTCTAATTCGACACATAGCTCTTAACCAACACTGATTTGGAACGCGAAAGGACTCCTTCACTTCTTCCTCTGCCAATTTAACCATCTTTTCGTTAAGATTCCCGTTGTGGATAATGACAATCGAAAGAACTCTTGCTAAAAACCTTAATTTGAGTATTTTATCGGGTAATCTTTGCAAAATCTCCTATCTTAATTTCATTTTTATGTCTGTAAATTGAAAATTAACTTGATGACGTACTAATAAAACCACCACCAATCTTGGTTTTTAGTGTTAGGAAATAAAAAACCTCAGGGCTTAATTTTTGCTTAACATCAGCTTAATTTTGTAAGGCTTTTATTATTTTTTAGAAATGTAATGAAGAACTTGGTTGGAAAGTTGGAAGATGTGTTTCCTTCTTTCTCAGACACGATTACAGCTGTTAATTTAATATTACTGTTTAAAAGTACAAAAGCAGAAATGCTTGGCACTATTGGCAAAAGAGGGTATTTAAATTTATTTCAAACACTTTGTGCGTAAGGGGAGTTAAGCCTGTAGTGGGTAAAGTGTAGTTAGCGATCCGCATTTGGCCTCAAATCAGGTTTGAAATCCAATCATGGTTAATTTTTGGGTTAAGGCAGGTATAATGATAAGGTTTTATTTGCCGTTTCTTTGTTTGTATTTAATTCGAGGAATTTCATTAGTGCGGTTTACGTGATTGTAAGTAAAAGTTTACAACTGGACATTTATTTTCATATGCAAAAGATAAAAGAGCGTAAAAATTAATTGCAATCTACCAGAAGACTAGTGATCCTTCTGCGAACCGCCGAGTAAAATGTTAGTCCACTTCTGATTTAGGCCGTTTAAAGTGCAAAAGGAATGTAATAAAGGGAATGTTATTGGACAGCTGATGATTGATGAAAGTAGAGCTATCTTATCTAAATTGGTTCCCTTAAGTACTCCTATCCCCAAATATTTGCACTCAAAATTGGTTCTCTGCGAGTAAAATTCGTTAAGGGAATTTAATTAAAAGTGACGTTGTATCAGCTCGGAATTATTAAATCAAACTTGAATATCGAGGCTCGCTTCTAAAAGGTTCTAATTAGCCTTAGTCCATTTTCTCGACGGATTTCCTGCTGTGCAAACCCGGATTTTCGAATGGAAGAAAATGTATATTGGAACAATTAAGCATGTCATTGATAATTTAAAATATAAAAACAATTTTTAACCTTACTGATTCTCATTTCCTCGCAAAAACTGAAGCCAACAAAGGAATAATTCGATCACAAATTCGCCCCGTTTGGCGAAAAGCCAGGTTCAAAGTAGCCGGGTAAGAGCTGAAGGATGTTAAAAAAGGGTCCCTAAAGAATAGGATCGAAGATTATTCGTTAGGTCATATAGCCGTCTCTTTTGAACGTGCAAGTTGCCTATCTTTTAGTATTTCCCGTTCTAAATATAACATTCCTCTATCACTGAGCTGGACATCGGAGAAGGCTAGAAATTTTGTTTCGTGGGACCACGCCTTCTAGCGAAGAAAATATTTCACTACTTTTAAGCACTATCATGTTGATGTAACACTGAATTACATAATGCGATATAAGTAATCTTGAACTTTTTTCAACCTAAAAGAAGCCGGGAAAGATTGGTTGCTCTCCGGCGAAAATTTACGGGAAACATTTTTAGGCCGAGTTAAAAAAGATTATTTTGAAATAATTTTTCCAATCTCTTTTTGTTAAATTTCTCATGAATTTTACCTTGAAAATTAGAGATTTTGTCTTCCCTTTTGAATTCAAGAAAGCGAAATAATCGTTTTTGCATGAATCTTTATTCGTCGAAACGAATAAATCGAAGTGATATCTTAAGGAGTTCAATCGATATAACGGGATAAGTGTTCTATAAATGCTAGAGGAGCGTAATTTATTCGATTCCTCTCAGGGATACCCTTCCAGGGGTACATTCATCAAAACATCGCATTTCAACTGAAAGACGAACTACAGACCGATCATCATTTCTCGAGCACAATGCCTGCGGGCTGTAATTACCCTGAATTTCGTAAACAAGAAACGTTTAAAAACTATTTTAAGGTACTGTGAAAATATTTGTCTGTGATTCAAAAACACGAAAATCGGAGGAGAATTTTAATGACGGATTCGCGGAAATGCTATTTTTTGGTACGTGCTGAAATTGTTCCAAAATGTAAGGAAACCTTTTAAGTAGAGTTGGCTCGTGAGATAATTGGGAACCACTGCGCGAAGAGCCTTATGATGTCCTATCAGCGATCGAGCCAACCCAGCGATTTATTAATAAACGCCGAACGAAAAAGTATAGATCGATCTCGGAACAGCAACTCAGCTCGAAATGCGGTATCTCGAAAGAAAAAGACTGGCACTCATCACTCCTATTGATCCCTTTCTTAGTTTTGGAAGGGAAAATATTTTTTACCAAAGCAAATCCATCGTCATTCCTCTTGGCACCCCTCACCCTCACCACAAACTTCCTTCTAGACAATTTTTCTAAACTATCCGACAAACACCTGCCCGGGGAACTTTTGTCTCCCCTCTCCTGGGCGAAGCGCTCCCAGACATTTCATAAAACGCGTCATAAAGCAGAAAAGGTGTGAAATAAACTCACCGAGAGATTTGCATCCGATTAGCAGGCCTTCCGAAGGACACGTTTTCTGGATACTGCCGTCCCACGCGTCTCCTCTTCAGTGCTGATTCACGATTTTTTGATACACGGCACGTGGAATTCGCTTTATCAGAGAAACTCCACCGAAACTATAGTCCTTTGGTTGATTTTACTATCGTTCCGAACTAGAAATACATTCGATTGCTTAAAGGAGGTTACGGGGGATGTAGTGTTAGATAGGGTTAAGAGAGTATGAAGGTGTTACGGTTTGACTATTCCTTGTGTGAATGTGTGTGTCAGTAAGTATGTGTGTAAGAGAGAGAGAGAGTTGGCGAGATGAGGAGGCAGCCTCCCTCCGTTCTTGCTTCTGGCTGGCTCTGTCTAGAAGGGGGGAGTGGGCAGGGTGGGGGCGGAAGGGGAGGTGGAAGAAGGGGCATTTCGCGGGTCCAGCGGAGGCTGGGCAGAGGGGAAGGAGGAGAGAGTGAGTGGGCTGGAGAGGGTATACGGAGACAGGATGGAATAACAAAGGGAGAACGGGCTGTTCTAGGAAACGGACTCGGATTCAAATGTTTTATCCCGCGTAGTATGTTGGAAATCATAAAGTCGTGAGCTGGGAGCGTTTGACACGCTGTCATTTCGTTTGTGAATAAGTGCTTCTTTGTATTTCTCAGAATGCCTGAGTGTTTTTCTTCTAAATATCTGAGTGCTTTATTTGAGATTCTTTAGGATGCCGGCTTGAAAATGTTTCTATTACAACGGTGTAAGCAAATCCGTAATTCCTTGTTAATGCCCAAGGTAAAAGGATATGGGAAATGTCTGACAGTACCAGAACACAAACCTAGAGTTTTCCACCTTCCGGACAGATGCTTTATCCAATTAAACTAAAGGGTCAGAACATATACTCAATCCGTTTTGGGAGACTTTGTAGTCAAAAGTAGTTTCGTCCGACTTTGCGTCCATAGCCCACATCCTCGTTGAGAAACCGGCCATACAATGTGGTGGAAAGGAGAACAACCCTTAAGGATAACAAACAAGAATAAAAGCAAAGATAACTTTGGACGCGAAGGCGCGCACCTAGGAAAAATCCCAAGGAAAGTCGGACATGAAAAAAGTCTGACTGGACCAGCATTCGAACCTGGAACCGCTTTCCCGGCAAATGCTTTAACCAATTTATCTATCGATAACTTAGCGAGAATACAATTAATATGTAGAGGCTGTACTTGGTGGAACGCCATGATAACACTAAGGAAAAGAAAAACTTTGTTTTTGATGATGATGTTAGTGATGATTATAGTTTTGATTATTCAGAAATGTTATTCATAAGTTGTACATTTTTCTTCGTAGGATATAATTCGATATCGAAGGAAGTAAGCATGGTGATAATTTAAGTTTAAAAATTCGTTATTGTTACTCGACTTTGAAATAATTATTTACACATGTGTCCTAGATGGTGTCACTCCGTAGATATTGGACAATAATAACAGCATTAGAAGAATGAAGTCGTGAATAAGAAAGAAATGAACCATTCTTTAGGTATGGCATCAGATGCACTAAAATACCTACTGAAAACCTCAAAAGGAATACTTTTTGGAATTGCCTTAAAGCAGGTCAGCATTTAAGATCCTTAAGAATAGTCAATTCATTGCTATTAATAGTTTAATTTGAGCGTAGAACTTCAAATTGCAGCAACATTTCATGTATCTGCCTTTTCATTGGTTAAAAACTAAATTAATGTTAGATTGGTTTTGGCATCTATGATATAATACCAAGTGTTTCATAAGATCTTCTTTGTTCAGGACAATTTCAGTAAGTACTGAATTTTATCAATTGTTGAGAACAGCTGCATCTGCAGGCATGTTGGAACGAGAAAATTCTTTCCACGAATGAGAGAGCAAAGAACGTCTGCCTCCGAAATAGTTCGACGTCAGAAGAATAGCTTTTATAAATGGGCGCATTCTTTTCTTCGGTGCTCCAGCGCAGTGCTACATTACTGCACAGAAGAAGGTTAGCTTTGGTAAAACAGGAAAAACGAAGAATTTCTTTCTACGTTTATCACTTTTTGTTCTAGGTTAATTGTATCTGTTTCATATTTATTATTACTTGATATTTGTTTTCAAAAATTTTTAAATTAAATTTCTATTTTTAATCTTTTTTAATTGTTAATTAAATCATTCAATATCAATTTAATAGTTACAATAAATTTTATTTAATATGAAATCAATTCAATCTGTTTTTCTGAACTTTAGGACTTAAATGTGATAGCAAGAACATTTGAATAAAGACATGGTTTTCCTTGTTATTTGAAGTTTTTTCTCATTTTAGGAGACTTTAAACGTTTAAAGTTTACCCAAGTTTTTATGAAAATTATATTCTAATATTTTATAACATCTTGAAGTTATTATTCGACTTAATATTTTGATAGAATATACTTTTTTCATAAAGTAATCCCCACACCAACTACAACTAAAATTGACTAATTTTAATAAGTGCAGGAATCAAAATCGGAAGTTCACATCGGGAGTTGTATTCGGGAGAATTTGTAAAAATCGTTCCATTACAATTTCTAATGCTCTAAGACCTGAAACGACGTACTAAGTGCACGGGTATCAATTCTTTCAGAAGTCAATGATCTAGCTTTTAAGCCTTAATTTCACCCACTTTCTCCCTCTTCTTTTCATGTCGTCAACCAATACCGTTTTCTAATTTATCATATTTAATACTCCCTTATTGGTTTCTCCGTACGCTTTCTCTCGTCTGCACGAAAGAGTAATCTAGAAGCAATAGAACATGTTTTAGATGACCTCAATTGTCGTTAAACACATTTTGCTCGCAAAAACTTTAAGAGAAGTTTCCGATCTTTTAATGATTCCTTTTGTTAGCGTTTTTAAAATCTTTTATGATATAATAGTACAATTTTATGCGGTCATTTCCTTATAGTGGGGGGTAATGTTGTATTAATTTATTCTGAATGCTGGATATTTGTATGGAAAGCAAAATATGAAATCGGTACTTAACGGCCATAGTTTATTAAGAGACAATGAAATTTCAGATCTCTCAGTTATTTTCTGGAAATCCATATTACGTACGATAAAGACAGTAATATTTTGTTTTACAGTAACTGTCAGATCCCAAAGAGAAACAAACTTGAAAAAAAGGCTGAAAGGACAGCTTTTTTAATGTGCTCATTTTCTTATGGATTTTCCATTTCGTGCGAAGGCACCTCATGCGTTTTACTTTTAATTATCGATTAATAATAATAACTGATGATTGTATTATTAATCATTGATTTTTGGAAAACGTAAATATTATAATATTTTGCGTATTATCCTTTACCGGAGTTTTCAAACATCAGTATGAAATGGGTAGGCTTGCATTTGTCATGCCAAATCAATCTCGAGCAATATTAACTGGTCTTATAATGGCCATTAATCTAAAGGGTAATATTTTACTGAACTCATAAGCTTCTAAACAAGGAAGAAAATGGAGAAGGATGAAATTTTTAGTGACTATGAAACAATAAGGAGACAGAATAATAAGAAAGTAATCGATGAAATTAAATTCTCTCGTATTCGTGCAAATTGAAGCTAATAAGATATAAGTGAAGTTGCGCTCCTTTTAATTCAGAGGTGGTAGACCTGCAGCGCCAGGCCGCATGCGGCCTTGTCGGGCGTTCAGTGCAGGCGTTTGCTCTCTTGCTGTGACGTACAGATGCATTTAAAAATGATTTCCCACGCTCTTTCATTGCGTCGAGCGAAAATAAAATGGAGCATGCTCTGCTAGGGTTTAATTAGCGATTAAATGCTGTTTCTTTGCTTCAATTTTGATGTTAAACTGTTTAAATGTTGTAAATATGCTGCACAAGTACGGCCGGATGGCTTCTTATATGAACGAAAGGGGCATACGACATAGAACATAAGACCTATTCCGACCGCTATTCCGATGAAACATGGTTTCTCAATCCTGCTCTAAAAAGACTACGGCTACTTCTAGTAAGTATCGAAATTCGACTGCTTTCTTCACAGTCAATTTTGACTCTCGGTACAAAATACAAAATTAATCACAATTTTTTAATAGTTAATTAAATTCAAAAATATTTGTAATGTAAAATTTTAAAAAAATCCGTTTTTGTAATGCTTCGATCAATTTTATGGAATCTAAAAATATCCATGCATCACTACTCGGCAGTTATTAAATTGAAACAGGATTTCTATTTTAATTTTTTTGTAAATTTCTGTAAGAGGCTAGTTCAAGAGGAATAAATGTTCGCATCAGTAAGTTACGAAAAATAACGCGGGAAAACTCGAAGTTATGGCGGAAAAATATGTAGGATGTCTTTTTATGATTTGGTAGAGGGAAATGAGCAGCCTCGAAAGATCAGAAGACGATAAAAAAGGGACGATGACAGATGAAGGAAAGAGCGCGTAATTATAGATGTGACGATCTGAAGAAAACAGGAAGGGGAATTATTGGGAAAACAGGACTGCTGGAGCTCAAAAGAAATGCAAATAGAGGAAAGCAAATTAACGATTCTTTGCATAATATTCCAAGGGGGTGCTAAAAGGTTTGAGCTAATGAGTCAATGAGCTGAGGAGGCGCAATTTCAGGGTATCGAACCGTAATTATTTCCACTCGAGTTCGAAGGAGACGATGCATTTTCGCAGGAAAGGATGATTTGTTGAATGAGTCTTTTTGGCGAAAGGATGATTTGATGAATGATCTGTTAGATTCCCTTAAAAGCAACTAGCATTATTATTTGAAGATGCACACCGACGAAATGGAACATATTTATCATAACCGACGTGAAATCGAAGAACGCTTCTGATACGAATTAATTACCTTTATATTGTTAATTTTAATGTCAATTTTTGCCATTGCTTCTAAATGAGCCTAAGTGGACAACGTGTTCTTGTGGAAAAATGCATTAACTCGGAATCAACAATCGCATTGGTCAATCGGGGTGTTTACAACCTCAAAACATCACAAAATATTCGTATACTTTTTATCTGAATTCTCGTAACTTCGACACTTCGACGCTCCTTAATAAGAATTTGTATTCCATTTTTCTTATTTTGGAGTATCTAGACTTCATACGACTATTCCTTCTTATTTAATTTTGCAAAATAAATAAAGTCTGTAACTTATAAGATTGAAAATTACATCTGTAGCATACAGAAATCTATCTGAACGATCTTAGTTCAAACCCAGGAAAGTTATCGAATGAAAAGGTGACAGTACGTTTTACCGGGTCTCAGGGAAAACGTATGCTATGTTTGACGCAAATCGGACAAACACTGTGGACTTCATTCTCAGACAAACATACAAACAATTCCACAGAATTTCTGCTTTGTATATAAGTAACGTATAGATTTTAATTTTATATCTTATTAGTTGCAAACTGTCACGCAGGATATGACATAACTTTCAATTGTTGTAAGTTTTGTCATATCCTGCTCACTCCTCCAAAACCCTTTTGAACGTGATGGTATTTTATTCCAAACTTGGGGAGGTTTTCGAGGGATTTTCCTCGACTCGATATTGAGTAACTCTATCCGACTTTCGCATAAAGTCGGATAGATTTACTCAATTTTTAGTCCCCTCTGTATTATAGTTTGTATTTTAATGGACATATATCCATAAATGTCATTTTAAATATTTCGAACTGGGATTTTATACCGGTGGTATGCGTACAGCGGATGGTACTTGGGAATGCATTCAGTGGTACGTGAATAATTGGTTAATGAAGACGTATTCACTACCATGCGACCCTTTTTAATACTTCGGCAATGAGGATATTTATGTAGATGTGGATGTAAATGATTATGCAAATTAAGATTTACATTTTCGAAGGTAAATTGACAACAAGAAGCCATTTCGTTCAGAAAATAACGGGCTGCATAATAAATTGTTCCTACAGAATTTTCTTAGCGAGTGGAAAGTTCCTTTTAAATTTTCATGAAATTCTGCTTTAGAGTTTTAATGTACTCTTCCAATGATACGAAGTATGTGTGTTTATCTTCTTTTGCCATAGTTTACTAGACTATTTTAATTATCCACCACTTGATGACTAGGTATTGATATAACACACTATATCTAAGATTAAATGGAGGGCCTGACATAGCTGAGAGTTAAACCCATATCCTCCGCTATTCCGGAGCACATTTTTTGTTTAAATAACGGTGAAGTGCCAAGTTTATTCCTCCATTAAAATTATCAGTTAGCAGTATTGTGTTTTCATTGAAAAATGTCCGTAGCGCTATTTCCTAAGTCTGGCGTTTTAATTTGTAATTCTTTTTCTTAATATATAATGAGGAATAGGCTCACTTACAATTCAAATAAGTTTAAGTGACGATTTGGATGAATTTGGATTGAAGGATTACATTTTGGGTCATTCGCAACTTCACGTGATGATTTTCTATTGTAAATTTTCTCTGTCGCAATGACCATATACTTTCACACCGATGCTTTTCATGAAACACATGAAGTGGCAATGTTCATTTAGTTAGATTTTAGTAATATATTGGGAGAAGAAATGCAACTATTGATAACATCGATGTATCTCTCCGTGCTCGAACGTGACCTTGAACCGTATCTATTTATAACTTTGCTCCACACTCAACTGCTTCCTCGTACAGATAGCCTAGATTCTGCCTTGAAGCCATCAAATAGGTATTATAGCAACAGCATATAGCAATAGCAAATAGCAAATAGCATTTATCCGCAAATGAAGTAATTAAGGTTTAACGTTAGCAGCTTCTACGGGGCAAATTACGTTCACACCATCTTTCACTTATTTGGCTTTTTCTTTTATTCAGGTGGCAGTTCATGTCACCAACCTATAAATAGTGCTGGAATAACTTAGCAGGTTAGTCTTTATTGATACTGATATTTAATTTCTAATGCTTTGTTTTCACAATTCTTCTTTAATGGTTCTCATAATTTCACAAACCTTAGGTTAAATTAGGCGATCATGATTTCCATTTAATTTAAACAAAATTTTCATTGTACAGTAAAATATGTCATAAATGTATTATAGTCATATTCTTTTGAATTGTATTTAGTATATAATCAAGAGTATTCTTAATTAAACAGTTTGAGATAACCTGACATTTAAACCTCATCTATGGAGGCATTCTTCCCATCAATCAAAAGTTTCGGTACTGTCATTAACGATTTATGCAATCAAAGCAGGTAAAAGTAGCGGACATTAGTAAAATTCAACCGCTTGTTTAACTATAACTAGGTGCTGTCGCGGTGGAATCGTACCTGTCACAAACTTGAAATAATTACAAATTTAGTTCTAAAAGTTATTTGAAAGCTATTTGGATCTTAAAGGGTTGATAGTAGTTTATAAATTTATCAAGTATTCTGAGTGATAAAATTCGTGTAAAGAAACAGGCCCTTTGTTTAAAATGAAATTGATTATTATTATTTTATTATTGTATTATTTTCTTGGAGCTTAGAATTATTTTCAGTCGGAAAACCGCTAAATTATCAGAGAGCTAAATACAGAGAACCGACTTTGCCAGAGTCGCAATTTGGCTTCGAGTATCTTCGGTTCATTAAGGATTGAATTCTGCAAATAAAAGAAGAATTAAACGAAGTAACCAATCCTATGAAGACGTCGAAGCAGGCATTCATGGTTCTTTTAAATGCGAATTTTTGAAGTGACGGCCGTCTGAAAATCAATCTAGTGAATTGATTGCCTCTTTGACGGCCTTATTTTAATCTTTAAAGGCAACTCTGGCAAACGCCCTTGGTTGTACCAGCTTCGGCCCGTCTTGCAAGATTTGGGTTTTGCCTTCGTGCCAAATTGGCGAATCGACTTGAACTCTAAGCGTTTTACTTTGGTGATAAACAACGTTCAAATTTTTGGCGTCAGTTTGCTTCCAAGGACGTCCAATTTATATTTACTTCACTTTCATCGGTTTTATATTCGTCTGGTTGGAATGCGGAGGAGAGGGGAGTTTAATAACTAAAGATTAAACATATAATTGATGCACAAGTTCGAGTGTTGGTCCTCTCAGACTTCTTCATGTCCGTTTTTTCCAAATGGTTTCTTCCGCGGTGTCCATCATTAAGTACGAAGCCACCTTTGCCCTTCTCATGATTTTTTCTGTTCGTTAAATTGAGTTGCGATAAACTTATTCATATGATCTTAGTATACGTATATTTAATTTCACGAAGAAAAATTGGAAGACGGATTAAATATTGGAGAGGTATTTTCGTTTAATTCTTTATTACTTTACTCCCTGACATTTAATGTTTACATGCGCGTAATTTAAGCATTTAACTTGTCAAGATGACAATATATTTGATTATAAGCTACAAAATGAGTGAATTATCAATTTAAAAAATCATTTTGACGTTTTCGATGTATCTGATATCTCCTTAACTGATCGGTCCATGTCTATCAAATAAGTCTTATCGATAAGAATAACACACTTTATTTCAAATCGAACCTCTGGGATCGAAGAACTTTGAAACGCTGCGCTTTAACATTCAAATGACGCAAAACTCACCTTTTTTATCTCTTTCCTGGGAAAAAAGACTTCTTTATAATTAATAGCCATCTGTTGTCTACGACTTCGTACTGTTCAATGATAGATTATCTTTTTCAACCATGACATTTCACCAGAGAAAGGCAAATAATGGCTTCCATTTTAAAACCTTTCCATCGGCATAAAAAACATTACGTAAGATCTTCTAAGATCATAGGATTAGATTTGTCTCGTGCAAAATATTGTTAAGTCCTTTGAATCCTTAGAAACTAACAAGAAAAATATACACTAATCATAGAAAAGCTCGATTTGGTTTCACTTTAGGGTATATATCGATTCGTTTATCCGATGCCCAATATTAAGAATACCTACGGAATTAGATATTAAAATTTTTATTTAGTGATATTCATTTATCTTTGGGAATGCTTAAAATATTCGATCCGAATTATATCAGGGAGTGCTTGGTTATATCCTTACTAATAGATTTTCATTTTCCAACCTTTACGACATTTTGATGAATCCACATGTCTGATTATGCCTGCACCTCGAACGAGATAAAGAGAAATTCTTTATTTATATTTTTATTGAATTTATTGAAATTTTAGCGATACAGAAGTCGATAACGAAAGGTGTGACTTAGTGATAACACATATTCAAATAGAAAGAATTCGTAATTTTCCTCAGAAACCGGTGGGGCATTTAAGTTTCTGTGGTAATTACTGTATTTCTATTTGATTTTAAGGATACAGTTAGAGGTTTAAGTTCTTCAACCATATTGAATATTTACGAATCCGGAAAACATCCGGTGGCATGCTATACATTTTATGACCTTTGAATAATCTCCTCAAAACGCTGATAGAGTCCCGAGCTAATGTGGACCGGGGCCACATCGGATAATCGAAAACACGGATAATTCGAAAGGGTCGTCTTGTGTGTGTATATCACGAAATAAACGCGCTATTTTCATGCCTTGCCGTTGTATTTAGAATTTAAACAATAACATTGACTTAAAGTCTTTTAAATAAAATAGTTTTAATTTCCTTCCTAATATATGTATCTTACTTTAGATACTTCCATGTTATGTTTAGTTTACCATGTACCTTACTTAGTTACTTCAAATTCTACTTAATGAATAATATTATTTTTTCGATAAACTTGTTAAATTCTATATGATGTAACTATTTAAAAATATCTAATATTGTATACATATGGTCCTCCTAAGCCAGAAACAGTTCGTCGTAAGATCATAATAACTCAATATATTTCTTACCATTATTTATAATATACGAATACTGAAAGTACGAACTAAGTCGTTTGCTTGGGATTCCCGGTCTTCCTCGCTTGATATAATTCTATATATAACTGTGTCATCCGCGAATATCCTCACTTTATTATCGATTTCGTGGCTCAAGTCGTTTATGTATATCAAGAAAAGGAGGGGCCCAATCACGCTGCCCTGGGGTACGCCTGAGGTAACTTTGACTCTGTTTGAAGTAACGCCATCGAGTACCACTTGTTGTTCCCTATCGCAGAGAAAATCTTTGACCCAGTCAATTACTTCCTTATTAATTCCAGCCATTTTTAAATTGTAAATTAATATGTTGTGCGGAACTCTATCGAAAGTTAAAATCGAGGAAAACAGCATCCACTTGCATATATATTTATATTCATACATGTATTGCTATTATATGTTATGTATATTATTCATATACTACCTAAGGTAGGTTTTTGGAGGGTTTTCCCTCCCGTCTTGGGCGAATGCCAGGCAGTTTTCAAATCAACATGTTATACTTCCCTCCTGAGTTGCCACCTGGCAAAATGGCCAAATTGCAATGCAAATTTTAATAAATAAATAAATATACGTTATTTGCCCAGATGGAGTTCTCACTTCCTTTCTCCAGGGGCGGATTTACAATTAGGCGCTAGCTGAGGGCATCATCTATGTGGGGGCCTCGATAAGATTGTGTTAATAAACTCTCAGTAAAATTGTTCTGGTTTTTCGCTTCAAGAGACAGTTTTATATTTATTGAGTAGGTCTAAAAAATATATTTATAAGATACATTAGATTGTAAAGCCTATCAATATTTCTTTGTAATTTCTAGAAATACTACGCATTGTAATTAAAAGCTTGTTTATTTCTTCTTGCCGCAGTGAAGTGACAGATTTCTATGGGATGTATATTTGTGTATTTTATGAAAAATTTGAATTTTTACTCATAATTCCTAAGGGGGTCTCGATCTGATCTTTGCGCCTTAGGCCTTCGATACCTTAAATCCGCCACTGTTTTTCTCCAAATTATTATGCCGACGTTTGCTTGCATATGCTGAAAAGGGATGGAGCAGTTAACGGCAAAAGCGATCGGTTTATCTAAGTGAAGAAGGCAAAACTCAATATCATTTACCTCGGATAATAATGAAAATCGGTTGATCGGGACTCAGATAATGGAGACTCTACTGCACTCTGAAAAATTCGTCGAAATACACTTACAAATTAAATTTATTGTTGTTTATTTAATTGCGTAGCCTTTGTAATTCGTAATTCTTGAAAACGGTCAATGACATAGTTCAAATTCGAATAAAATATTAGAGTAGATATGAAAATCGGCACCCTTACGGCAGACCTTGGTATAAAGGATTCTCTCTGTTAAATTTAGAGTCGATGATTCCCAACACTCGTGCAGATGGCTTCCTAATCATTACTACTGAATCAGGTGGATTCAGCGAACACTTCTTCCATTAGGTTATCACATCTCTCTGCCGTATTAATCCTCCAAGGAATAACCAATAAGGAATAAGGAGCCCCACGAAATACCGCCGCCTTTACTTCCTGTCTGCTTCATGACTGAGGCGCCTCTAGTGTTGAAGGGGAACATTTTTCTTACCATTTTCTTCGTTAAACCTATAGTTAATAATAGTCTTTAAGTCTAACTCAAATTTTCAATTTTCCAATTCCTTCACAACCTCTAGAGGAACATTAGAGGCAGCGGACGTTTCTCTATTAGGGGGATATATTATCTGTATTTTAGGAGATATGACAATCAAATGCTAAATTCCAACGAATTTGCATGAAAAAGAGGATTAATTCTACTAAGATTTCCTTACAGATAAATCCACCATCAGTTGACTTTTTTCTGGAGTGATTTATTTGTTCGTGAGTTTAACCATCTGTGTTTCTTTCTTTATTGGTAATAATAATACCTCTGTATTGCATAAAAAATGAGTTATATTTTAGATTTAGCCGGTAAATATGTATGAATTCAGTTTTTACCATCGATATTATCAAAAGTTATAATTATAAAAAAAATATAAAAATAATGAACAAAATCAATAAAAAATCCAAGCACAGTGTATTCGTTTATGAAACGGACTTAAAATCTCAACTGTTACGGTTGCACAATTATTTAGAATACATTAGAGTTTTTTATTAAATATGCGACATCACTTTGTCAACCGCTCTATTCTATGAAATAGCAATTCAAATACCAAAATATCACATTTCATTTCACACCGGATTGAATTCCTACATTCCCGTGGAAATAAACATTAAGCGTAATTAGGACGAAAAGTCAATTAAGATGAGAGATTTGCATTTCCACTAAATTCTTCAGAAGGGGAACTTCTTTAGAAGAATCGCAGATGTCTTTTCGCCTCCTAGTGAACTTCTAAATCATAATATATGACATAATATATGACAGGTAATCTGATTGCCCGGAAAGTGGGAGACCTGGGATCGAGTCCCAATCATGTCGCTAATTTTCGCACCTGTTCATCATTAACTCTTTCAAGTGTGCCCTTCCTCCAACTGAATATCCAAAGAAAAGGAACTTGCATTCTGCACTTTGTGACGTCGACTTGCAGAGGACCTTGCAATAGAAATGGATTGCTTAAGGAGATTCTCGATTTTTCGGATCAATCCCTTCAATAAACTTCGCGCTATCGCAAGACAATTCACTGGCGAAATGAAAGGAATGGAAACAAGTGGAGAGGATGGACGGATGATTCTGATATATGATTTGGAAGAACAATGAATGTGGGAGAGGAGGAAAAGATTGAGGGTCAAGCGAAGAACAAATAAAGAATTAGAGCCAAGACGTGTGAGGGCGGTGGAGTGTTAGCGGATATATATAGACGCGATAGAGAAACAGAGTTGTGAGAGAGCGAGGGAAGGAGGTGAAGACGAAGTCATACGGAAAGGACAGCAAGTACATTCGTACATACGAGGGTCGGCCAAAAAGTAATGCCCCATATTTTTCAAAACCAATTATAGTGATTCGAAATTGTTGGTACGAATTCTGTGACGTTTCGCACGTGTATGTGCATAGTTTCAGTTTTCTCCTGCAGATGGCATAACTGTAGGAAGCTTTCAAACGGAGTCTGACGGTAATAAATGATGCAGACAACGTGATGTAATTGAATTTATATGCGTAGAGAATGGTAGAGATTATTAGTAGGTAGTATTTAACGGTAGGAATACAAATGTTTGTGCATAGCAATATCTGCAGTCGATAAGAGTACAGTTAGTTGCTAGGTATGGAGTGAATCAGAAGGCGGTTGAAAGTGAAAACCTGACCTGACTCCATAACCAGGACGAGGCACCGACATGGCATACACGCCATAGTATTGAGGAAGGCAAGAGAACTTGAATCATGTGGAAAAAATGGTTGAGTAGATAAAACATCATTAATTCATATCTGTAAATTTCATTTTTGTAAAATGAATAGCTTTTGAGAAAAAATAAACGTGGGGCATTAGATATGGCCAATCCTCGTACAAGTATACGGTCTTTCAAAAGCGACTATTTCCACGGGAGGTTTCCTCGGAGTAGTTGTTACGGAGGATCTTTCGGAAAAGAAAATTTCGGGAGGCTAAGTTATTCAGCCTTGAAAAAATAATATCCTGTTTAAAAATTGTAGGAATTATGGCAAAATTGTTTGTTTTCATTCGAGGCATATGTTTGCGTTTCCGAGCAGTGCGCGGATTTCGACCTTCGACTGTATCTCAGGTGACCCGCCGACGCTGAAAATACTTCCAACCGCCAAAGTCGAGCTGTAAATCTCCAAAAAAGATGGCTTGAGTATGAAAAGGATTTATATATCTCTCTGATGGAAGATCCCAATTAAATCCATTTTAATAATTATTATTTACGAACACAAACAGTCAATCCTGAGCAGGAAAAATCCAACTAGACGGGATAGGAACCCGGAACCTTCGGGTTGGAGCGCTAGCACACTAACCACTCTGTCACTATAACCGGACATATATTGGTACTGTTCATTGTACAACAAACGATTTGCCATTTCTATCAGATTATTATTCGCATTTGAAGCATAGCCAAGCTGGTATAGGAAATGCCTTGAAGCCCTCGGTGCCTTGGAATTAAACCATACCAAATACAATCTACCAGAATTTAGTAAGCCAAACCACTTTTTTACATCCAATTCGCCAGGTTTTGCTTATTATGAACATTACATCATTACGTCAACACCAAGTACTTTCAAAACGATCAGTAATCTATGCGGGACTGCGATATTCCGTGGAATTTGGAGCAACAAAAGTAGGGTAAATCCCAACTACTTGCAGTATTCGCTCTCATGGTTAATAAATGCATGTTGAAATGCAATGTATAGATGCATTATAATGCTGTATTGCTCAATGACTTGTCGCCTTGAAAGCGCAAGAACCAAGTTCGAGTCACGGTTCGGTCAGAATTGTTTCATGTCTGTATCTCTACGAGATATCTCGTTACAACTATTAGTAAGCAAAACTGTGTTCACCACTATCGTATTTGTAGATAGTAATTATGAAAGATATACTTGCCATCCGGGAATTAAAGGCACATTGAAGCTGTCCTGCGATTGGACACGTGACTAATTTTGATGAAATTTGCATATATTTTGTTAAATATTACGTTATTTGGACAAGAAACCTACAGTCGACGATAAGAGAATAAATATTTATGGAATTTTTCTTTCTTATGATACTTCTCTAGACTTCATACAATGAGTCCTTCCATTTAAATTTTCAAAAGAATATAAAGCCTTCTTGCGGTAGTAGTAAACTAAATCCGTGTTTCAAATGAGGAAGATTCGATCTCGTTAGGGTTAGAACTGAAGACTAAAAGGTACATGGAAGATAAGCTATTATTTGCACGAGGAAGATATTTAATTGAATCTCGATCTTGAAAGTTGCGCAACACCCAATGCTTCTTTATCTAAATTTACTTTAAACTGGAATTACAAACGCTTGGTTCAGTTTGCGCGAAATTAGAGTTGATATATGGGTTGGGATGAGATCCTCATTTGATCATGTAAATCTCTATAATTTCAACGCTTTTGATTAAGAAAGTATCGGAGGAACATTTGTTCGATTATTACAAGGCATGAAAAAGCAGTCATATTATGATCTCTGAACTGTCGACTTGAATATGAAAATGTTTTCTTTCATAATCCAAATCGTAATCCAATCAGGCAAAGGCGATTCACCGTCACTCACTCAATTGCTGTATTTTATTAATCCTTCCGTCAGTTGAGTTCTTTGCGCATTCTTTTCTTCACGGGTTGAAAATATACGTAAATTTTATGTGCAAAATATACATAGTTCATAAATTTATTCAACATTTATTATGTGTTCTATAACTCCTCATAAACCTTGTATTTATTTACGTATCTCAAATCATCACAGTTTACTCCTTGGAATTTTAACTTATATAAAGACCCTCTGTACAATTTATCACTTTTAAATTACAAATAATGATCTACGTTCAGCTACTGAATTGAACTCGATGAACATCTGAGGTCACAAATAGAAATTAAAAAGTCCGCACATTATCAGGGCATAGATGAGGTAATAAAAGCAATTTCGAAAATCCAACTAATATCAAAACTCTCGCCAGGTATTTTCAATTTTTCCACCCAAGAAGAAAATATGAAATACATATATCTGATTAGCAAAATATATGTTCTTGAAACATTTGTAATCGTTATCATAAAAAATTCCTCATAAATCATATATTTACTTTCTAGTAATTATCAATCTTTAACACTTTCGATTTTCAACACATCTAAAGACCCTCTGCATCATTAATCAGTAAATGGCGACTTCGGATCTAACTTCAACCACCTGGATGAGACGTTTACAATAGCAAAAAGTTTATTTTCTTTTAATCTTCTAACGCGTTTCCAGTCAAAGAAAATATAATTTAGCATGAGTTTATGATGATTTAAGTTTTAAATTTGTAGATACAACAGTTTTACATCTGTAGATACAGTTTTATTTGTAGATGCAGTTTTATTTGTAGATACAGTTTTATTTGTAGATACAGTTTTATTTGTAGATACGACGATTAGACTTACAGAAAAGATTCCAAAATTCGCACGGTGAATATTACTCCATTGAAATAGCCGTTAATTATCAATACATATTGGTTGTATTAAGCTATCTTTATTTAAATTTTCAAACATCTACTAAATAAACTACTACTACTTACATTGACAAATACAATTTACAACCTCGCTTATTACTCCACCGAATATCTTTTAATTTATCTTCTCCGACTCTTATTACACAAAACGCATAAATCACTCACAAATATCTACGTTGCAATAAACAAAACTTATTCGCTACAAAGGGTTATTTAAAATTGCGAAAAAAGAAACGCCAATGCCTTGTTTCTGGAGTTAATTTAGAAGCAGTTGATGGTCACCTCGAAAATTAATGAAAAGATAAAGAAATAACCAACATTTTTGTATATAAATGGCAAATTTATCATTAAACCGCTTAGATATCTCTAAAAGCTTAGATATCGCAAAATTAAGATGAAGTATAGTTTTAGTTTTCGAATGAAGCAAGTGCGATATAAATTCGTTTACATTTGCGTATTTTAATGAACAAAGGAAAAAATCTGAGGTCTGGAAAACGATAAATCACGAGTAACCAAAAATAACTCATAACCACTTTTATGTGGGAGGATATTTCAGTTTATGAAAGAAAAAGTACTTAATCCCCGTGCTATAATGTGAGCTTGAAATGGACTTCAACAAATATTCACGTTTAGGCTTGGTATTGTATTGTTTTGTTAGAGTTAAAGTGAAGATTATAAAGTTAATCGACAGGCTTATCGATCTTTTGTATGGGATATTAACTATAAACTTCACTTTAATTCTAATAAAACATTGTAAACCGGACCCTAAATTTAACGTTAGCTAAAGTCCAATATAAGCATGTCTTACAATAGCGGACCTTAGTAACTTTCAAAGAAAGATTTAGTTTGCTCGGTTTCGTCAACAAGTTGAGATCTTCAGGCGAATAAGGAGATGTCAATTTTAGTGCGTGAGCTTCTTTACACAAAGTCGAGCGTATTAAGAATGTGTGCATTGGATTCTTTTATCCGGTGGTCCATCGGTGGAAGATGCAGCGCAAACGCGAGTTTAACGAGAGTTAATACGGAGGCCAAAACTTCCCGGTTTGAGTCGATCCCTTCATTGCTGTAACGTTGTCCAGGCGTAGGAGAGAAAACTCCATTGGCTGCGGATTTTTGGACGTGTGGGTGGACAAAGCGGAGGAGGAAGCGCTGTAAAGTCGAAGATTTTTTGGCACCGATTCCCGAGTGTTACGATTCTCTCGAGATGAGGTAACTGGCGAGGCAGGGAATGGATTTGGTGGCGGGAAATCCCGGGATAATAATACTACGCGAGGGGCGAGCGCCGCGGGCGGCAAGTTCGTGAAACTAAACTCGAGTGCGTTGTACTGCGGATTGGGTTGCAGTTTGGATTATTTAGGGAAGTTTCTCATTTGGAAACGCTTAGGGCGGAGATCGGCTACTTGTGGCTATACAACAGGATGGGGCTCTTGGAGAATAGAGCGGGTCATAGTTAGATGCAGTGCGCTCTTATTATTCCATGTTAAACGCAAAGAAGAACACAAAACTTGTAATATTCCAAAAATTCACCTAAACAGTACCTCGGCTAATGTAGGTAATTGGTTCCGGAATCTCATTCGAAATATGATGTTATCTTGCGTTTCCTTTCTCTCTGTCTAACATAACAACCCCTTTGAGTTAATGGGTATCCCCGATATGATGTGTCAGCTTATTCTTTGCCACACATACAGACGTAAAAGATAAGGTAATAGAATGGCTCGAAGGTTCATATTTGCTGATTTATGCTAAAACGCACATTCACTCAAACATTCGATAGCCGAGTCCGAAAAACAGCAAAAAAATCTTTGTTAGCCGAAAAATTCGTGATTAGGGTCACTCGTTAGCCGAGGATCACTGCATTAACATCATATAATATAAATATTAAAATTGTAGAATAGTACAAATTAGTGATAGTACATATAGTAATAGTCTTCTTTATTTTTAACATTAGTTTACGAATGAATCGATTTAAATTGCGAATAAACTTTTGTTTGTGGCCTTCACCACCTGAAAGTATAACTCCTAGAAATAAATCTGATATCTAAGTAATAATTCCATACTTTAACATTGAAAGAAAAGAAAGATCTATTTAGGAAGAGCATTTCCTTACTAGCGCCGTTTTTTCAATTAATAATTGGAACTCAAGAGTCATGTTGTAAAACTATTACTGCATTATGCAGAGGAAATTAAATTCAAGGATTACTTCATGGTATGCCTGAAATATTCACGCCCTGAATAAAGTCCTTTATTATTATTATGGTGAATCTTTCTAAATTGCTCAATTGTCTCACCCTATTCCCAAGGAGAAACGGACATGAAAAAAGTCTGACGGAACCGGGACTCGAACCCGGGTCTCTCAGTTGCCGGTCGGTTGCTCTATCCATTGAGCTATCCCGCCAGAACATTTCTCCATGCCGTTTGGGAGACTTTATAGGTATTGGGCGCGTGAGTTCGTCCGACTAAGCGGCATCGTTCACAGCCATGGCCTCTCCGAGGCCCACTTCCTTGTTTGTCTCACCCTATTTCGGTTGAATGTCGTTTTAGCATAAATGTAGCGTTCGAATAGAATTAGATTAGAATAGCGTTAGAATTCGTTCCAAATTTTTCTATTTCAATTGAAGTGTCCCTTACTTGAAGCATATCCTTTCCTCTTACTTATTACTGCAATAAGTATAACGTAATGTTGAGCTCCTTTTCAATTATAATTATAAAATATACAATATTATAATTACACTCAGATTATTACAATCCCTCTTTCTCCTACTTTGATGAAACGCAAAAGCACGAGAGGAATTTGAAAATAATGAATATATTTACCAATTTTTATTTCAAACTATTGATTTCAACGAGGATGACTATCTGTCAGTGAAGAATAACATTAATGTGCACCTTTATAGAGAAATCATCTCACCATTGGCAGTACTATGGTCCATTAAATAAATATTGGCGGCTGAAGAGGCTCAGCAGGGAATATTACGTGACACTGGGAGGGAGAGCAATCAAAGGTGAGTACATTAAAGTTAGTTATCTATAAACTCGGAGACGCTCATTATTTCTTGGAATTCCATGAAAAATCAGTTTCTCTCAACTCTGAGTTGCTCTCAATTCTTGTATTAGATTGTTTTTATTTGTTTCTTAAGTACCGTGTTAGTAAATTTTAATTTGCCATGTTCCACCGGTCCCTCTGGAACTCTAGTCGACCCCTATCAATACAATTTAGACCCCTGGGGGGGGTCGATATTGGTTTAGTAAGAAGAGCAGTATATCACACGTAATGACTCAGAATTGAGAGAAACTGATTTCTCACGGAACTTTATGGAGATAACGAGCGGCTCCGTTATTACCCGATAATTTAATTCCCAATCAAATATGAGTAGCTTTAATATAATTATCTTCGATTGGTCTCGGCGTCCTAAAAGACCTAATATTTCTTCCTAATCCGCCAAGATAAATTATGTAAACTCTCACGAAATGTTGGGTTATAGATTTTAACTACAGGGATATTTTTGAAAAAAACTTCGAAAATGCCATACATTATGACCCCTGGAGTCAGAGGAATAATTTCGATAGCATTTACAGCTTTCACCGTGAATATATCGCAGGAATAGTTCACGAATTACTTATCAATTGACGATCCACAAAATAGTAAGGTAATAATATGATCCACTGTAAGCGTACGGTTATTGATTTTGAAATCGTTGAAAGAGGAAAAATTCCACCAACGTGAGCGTTACAACAGCCCCATGCTGTAGGTGACAAAATACGTTGGAGATGACCTGAATTTGTTATCTTTCATCAATATGGTGTCCTAAATCATTTTCTGAAATTTCGGCATTTTCACTTCACCATTAATCGATATTCACTGCTCAGCATGTTGGCTCAAATCAAACCGATGTTGGAAGACAAAATTCGTTCCATAGTTCCGCAAGCATCTTCCCGATACTAAATTGGCTGTTCAGCGGTTCTTTGGACTTCCGTGTTTAAATCCAGGGCGCCTTCGCACTCAGCTATATTTACTTTAGAGGCCCTTTCTGTATTTCTATTCAAACATTTTTTAAAGGGCATCGTCTAAGTTATTGATCCTGTTTTTGACCTTGGTACCTCAATAGGATAAGTTTTCGATAAGGTTGGAATCAGTTTACGGGATGAATTTATAATTCGTAAGATAAGCGGCAAGAGATATTTACTTTACTAGCTTCTTTACTTTTCTAGATGAATTTTGCGATTTTTACCGGTGGCAGATAAATCATTTTATATTTGTTCTAGGACCATTTTTGTTTCCTTTGTAGTTAATTCTTATGTTATAAAGGTATTTTTGTCGTTGACCCTGCATAGGAATGATGTTCAACGATATGCATACATTTGTACAGATTTTCTAGAATACTTCATTTAACTTCATTAACGTTGATTCTAGAGATAAATTGAAAATAATTTACTTCAGCTTTAGAAATCGTATGTACCTAGCAATACGTTGGGTTCACAATGAAATGAAATCACACAACTGCATACGTTCATTTGGAGATTACGCTTCACATTACGACTCCTGAGACGCATTACGATATTTTTTTATTATCGTGTTCCTGTGCGACAGGCAGATACTCCAATAAAGTCTCCACCACTAATAAATTAATAACATTTTCATATATTATTCGCTCAAAATGCCGAAACCTCTAATTATCTAAAAAAAACAATCACAACCATCTATGCCTTGGAACGAATTGCCAGTAATCGGTGTGTTATTGAGCTCACAATACGATGGAGTTTGTGGAGCGGATTATTGTCGTAAACAAAGGGTTTACTGTAAAGTGAAATGAAGGTATGCTCACCAGCGTTTGTTGTTTCCTTGCGCTATTTATTTTCCATAAGGTTTAAAACATTTTCTGAAGTAAAATATATCAAATCTCAATCTAGTATTCAGAATAGTAAAATCTACCCAATATGGAGGATAGAATCACAGTATAGTTCGTGATTCGTATTTCATATTTTTTCTACCATTCTGCAACACGTAGTGATAAATTTAAAACTATTTTATGGCATTTATTACAAAGCAACGTCGTTATTTTATAACTGTCATACCTTGAGAATATAATTATCTCGCATAGACTTTAGAGGATTTTAGAAATGTATGGTTTTTAACGACAATATGTTGAGGAGAATAATTATTATCGGCTGTTAGGTAGAAAGAGGCTTTCGGACGTTTATTGTCCATATTAATTTGTCTGGCGCAAAAGACCTCGAAAGGCATCCAAAAATACGAAAGTAAAGTTGGAACGATGTCCTGGGAATCTCGGGGCTCTAATCTCGAAAACAGAGACGATCCTTGGCATCGAACCGATTTCCATCATTCTCTCGGAAGTATTCTCTCGCGTAATTATAATCCCTCTAATGTGCTATTATTCATTCGTCGTCTTTGAAGATTCTTTCTAGTGAATCAATTGCGTGTTGATGCCGCCATTAGGAATATTCGCAATTCATTTGCGAATATACTTAAAAGCTTCTTTCCAATGATTTTCTTCGTAATGGGAATAGATATTTCTTCATATATAGTGAATAAAAAAGATCGCTTTTCCTAAAGGTTCCTAGAATTAAATTTTAAAAATACAGTTAACCATATTTCTTTGCGTTTGTTGAAGTGTCGAATACAAAGAATATTTCGTAATGATTAAGATTTAAATATGTTCATTGCATATATTCTTTTGGTTTTCATTTATAAGTCTACTTTGCATTTGAAAGTTGTATCCTGTTTTAATTTGCCTTTTCTAGAGCCGCCAAATTATCTTAATATCGCACTTAGATTGGGACTGTGGTTCAAGTAGAAATAAATCCAGTGTAACGTAAGAGTAATACAGTGGACTACACAGGAGAGCTTTTGAGCTTTCTTTATAAATGACTTGTGCAAAACAATATAAAACAATATTTTCGGTAGACGAAGAAAAGTTAACCGACGAAATTGATAGAAACTGGTATTTGTATTTACGTGCACCCTCAAAGGAATCTTTTCATTAGATAATCACAGGAAAGGCGTTAACTGTCATAATATACGAACACAACAATTACCTATACAGAAATATCCGATTGGCCGGACTCGAACCCGGAACCTTGGGGCCGGAGGGCTGACCACTTCGCGACCGGTATCGAGACTGCCATTGTTTTGAGATTGAAATATTAAAGAATCCAACTTCCGTAGTTTGGCATGTTCTATATACTAAATGCGTCTGAAAGAATTATGCCCATTTTGTCGGAAGTAACGAAGTTAACTTTGTGAGAAGTTGTGAATGGTATCGAGAACTACTTCCTTCCTTCTTTAGTAAAAACTGACCTAATTTCCAATATATTCCACCGAAATGCCCCTTCTTTGATGCCGAAACTCTCTCTCGATTGGTCAAACACCTCTCAACTAAACGTCGGCAGTTTTCGAGATATAATTTACATCCGGTTTCTCTGGAACTTAACCATTTAAAGGTGGGTCGGAAAAGCATACAAAAAGGGCGTTTTGTAATTTAATTATTCCCTTGACCTTGTTCTTTTCCAAAAGTAGACGAATGTTTACTTCTTTTTACCTTTGCAATGTTTCCACAATTTCGTTCGTTTTCCAGTTTTTCTCCATAACTTTCGTTTCCCAACTCATGTTTACGTGGCTCTAAAGCTTTCGGCCTTGGGGAACGAGGAAAGGCGGCGGATGTTTTCTATGCATTTCCTTCCCATCAAATATATTTTTAGGTCTTTCACTTTCCTCTTCTTCTTTTATATAAATTTTCCCAAAACCCATGATTTTTCTTTACGCCTAAACAGTTTTCTAACTTTCGGCTAATGTTGCTTTCCCGAATTCCGAACTGTTTATTGCACGGCCTTATTTAAGAGCCAATAGGAGGTTTTAAACAAATGTTATTTGAAGTCCAAGATTGTAACTAATCTGAGTCCGTGAAATGTTGCTTGGATAATATAAAAACTGCCAGACGAACAGTAATCGATGAAAAAGTTATCAACTATTTTAGTTTTATTTATTTAAAGCGGTTTAGGCGCAGGTCGTTATTTTTACCTTCTAAAGCCGTTATGTGGAAAACATACTTATATTATCAAATTCTTTCCGATGACATCTTTAAATTTTCATTGATAGGCGGAGTAAAGGTAGCTTAGGAGGCTGCGTTTCTCAATGTAATTCATAGTTCTTATTGTGTTAAAAGTAATAATTATGTTATGTTGTAAAATTTGTATTTAATTTACTGGAGAAAAGAATTGCATTGGTTTGTTCATTGTTCAAGCTAAATGAATATAAAAGGCGTGACTTCGTGAAAAGACATCATCAAATAATAATACAGTACCATGCTGAAGGCTTTCGAAGTACACATTCCTTACTAATTCTATGATTAGCGTTACTCTTGGCGAAGTACATATTCATTATCCGAAGATTTCCTATGTCAAAATATTTCAAAACGAAATATGATTGCCCCATTTCTGTTCTCCCCAATTTAGGTAAAGGAATTTACCCTAAATCACACTGGAAAGTCATCCTTCGCTCGGCGAACACGTTTGAATGCCGCTCATGCAGAGATAACTTATTCTGCCATCACATCTGAGTTCGAATTTGTATCCTGACAAAAAATCTCCCTTCTTGCTCACACGCGGCCTTGATTTCAGAAATACATTAGAGACGATTTATGGGTCGTATTTTGTCATGGCGGACCCAGACAATCAAATTACAGAAAAACGAATTACACCGAACTAAAGAAATCAAAGCATTTTGAATTGTAGAAAGCAAACTATTATAGCAATCGGTAATTAATTTATATTAATGGATAAAGGAGGTGTTTGGCATAAACAGCTACTTCACATGAAATGAGTTGGTAAGGTAGTGCGTATTTTGGAGAATTGCCCTGATTTTATGAAACCATAATATACAGAGAAAAATAAACGGTTGCATACATTTCAGGATGAGAAAAAGAAATTCGCGTTGCGACTCGGCAATCGTCGGATCACTTTTTGAGGAAGTTAACTGTCGATTTAGGCTCGATGAATTTATGCAATTTCTAGCAATTATAGCTTATTTAAATAACAAGCGTCATTTTCTTCAAACTGTTGCCTCCGAGATATGTTTGTCTTCATTGACCCAAAAATGCACTATTTTCCTTCCACATTGCTACATCTTCCTTCAACGTTTTTAAAACGTTCTTCTAAAAGTTCTAAAAAATTAATCTACCCTCTTTGATAGAATGTAAGTAGTTTTGGGTGAGGGAAAACTTCTTAAAAATCCGTTCAGGGCATTATAAACTATTGCAGGAAAGGCGTTGGAAGTCTTTTAAGGTATTTCTAGATTTGGAAATAAATACCTTTGAAAACTCCTTAAATACCCTTTATTAAAGCAAGTTTCTCTTAATTTTAACGAATAAGATCATATTCTTCAAAGATTAACGTAATTTTTATTCCTTAAAGTCAGTGCAGAGAATCGCTTTCCAAAAGAGACTGATAAAACTATATCCTTTTTGAGTTACAAATTTTATTAAATATGCAAATGACTTAAAGAAGACAAAGAATCTATAATTTTTAAAAATTCGCATTATGAAATGATTTTCTGACTTTGTCTGTAATATATTGAAGCCATTGAATAATTTGAACCAAACGTTATCGAAGCCCATAATTCGTAATGGACTGCATTAGACACTGGTGGTCTTATCTCGTAGCTTCTTCAGTACAGTTGAACATTTTAATATAAATGTATTCTATTGTCTCGTTAGTCTTTCTGAATTCAAACTCAATGTTACATTCCGTTTTTGTAGTTTAACTGCGAAGATTCGAAGTTTGAAGAAGCTCTTTTATTTTCTCAGATCAAAAGGAAGTCCCTTTTAGACTGGAAAGGGGGTCTCTTTGTAGAGCTTGGTTAATTCTTGATTCCTAATGTTCATCGTATTACTAAATCAAATGAATTGAAATTTGTGAGGTTCCCAGTTTATGAAACCATCTGTACTCTCATTGATAAAACGATATCCATCCTATAAACGAACTACTAAGAAATGTCCTTCTGACTTTTCATTTCTTTTATTAACTGTTGGGTATAGCATACATTATAAACTCGCATTCCTTATTTAATTGTTTTCAGCGTAGAGAGTGTGTAAGATGCCAATGTACTTCATCGATTGCCATCGATTTTTAATTTTGCACCTCAAAGTTTTATTGTTTTTGAGAATAGAAATCTTTTTGTCGCGATAAATATTTTCTACGAATAACGAGCAGTTGGCCGTAATAAATGCGACATGTCATGCGATCTATGATTGATCAGGATTCTTGGCTCCGTCATTTCTTCTTTCCCGCTAAGACGTCTCACTAACAACACCAGATGAGCGAGTGCTTTGACGGCCGATCATGAGCGATCCTCCTAATGATTCTTTCGGCCTATGAAAGGAGCTTTGATGACCAATAGGTTGCGTGACTTTTCCACCCGCACAACGCCTCTATTCATTCGCACACCGAGGATGTGCAGTAAACAATAACAAAGACGTCATCTTTTGCTCTTCGAAGGTCGTTTCCTGTCGATCGCTTCAAAGTCACCATATCCGGAACATAACTTTTATGTAAACGGCGGAATTATAGGACTTGAGCGAAATGCACTGATTATATGATTTTCAAATTGGAACGGCAGAGAAGTCGGTGATAAAAACTTGTTGCCTTTCCATAATTCATGAAAGGCATTCCTCAAGGGCTCAAATTATCATACCGATTATTTCGAAAAAAACACAATCTGACTCCGTTGTGTTTTCTTTGAGCTAATCATGGATAAGTTCCACCAAATATCGCCAGAATTGATTAATTATCTTACCACTATAAACTTTTTTAATTTGTTTTAATTTGCTTGATTATCTCGAACTATCTTACAATTACAGTGTTTTATTAAAATTGTTTTCAATTTACTTATCTCTGAAGGGAAAAGATGTACTCAGTTACCATTTCATCAAATGTTAGATTAGTTTCGAGCTCTTGCCTACTACCTTGGAACTTGTGCGCAACGAAGATTAGAATGCCATGTACATATGAATTTCGTGCTAATTTTACCCATAGGATGATTGCTAGAGAAAATATTATGGTAAAATTAATACAGTATCATAACTAAAGCTGATGATTTTAAATTATTGTATCATTTGCTTGTATTTTCGTTTTGTTGTTGTAAAAACAGCATGCAAAATAAAGGGCAAAAATGGTTAGCGAAAGGATTAATTTAATTACCTCTGAAAAAGAAATACTGACATAAATACGTTTTCTAACAAAATACATCAAGCGATTCATGGTGGAACAATTTGTTAAGGATTATGTAACAAAATTTAACTAAGCCCACAAAATAGAAAAAACACACCTGTTTCGATGTCATTATCTGGGCGGATAAGATTATGTCCTCGAAACCGGTCGCGTTAGTACTTTTTCTATTTCGAAGTCAATTTTTTTTCATAACCCTTAATAATATACGTTTTCTATTAAAACCGGGCGCGGCGGTGGAGTGGTTTGATTGCCAGCGTTCCAACATAAAGGTCCCGGGTTTAAGTCCCGCTTAATTGGTTTTCAGGATTTTTGTGATAATAAATAATTATAATTATTAAAAGGATATAATTTCGGTCTTATTACACTCGATTTATTAAGAAACATTAATACGTTTAATTAATAAAATTAAACAGAATTCCGTCATGCGTGATGGGGGCGTTTAATATTTAAAGAAATAATAATAATGAATTCATTCAGTTTGCACCATCACGATTTCCCAAAGGAGAGAATGTTGGCTAAATATTTTATAGACCACAACCAACTGAATGGAATTTAAATCGCCCGGGGATAAATATCCTGCGTCGTACTGGGCATAAATCGCGATAGCTGCATTTATTTTTGGATAAATGGGACGATCAAATGACTGACCGAATGAACGAGCAGCGAGAAGGGCATTGAGGGTCATGGTGAATTCTATCGGTTGGAATAATGGCGGAGAAAAACATTGGAGAGATCGAAGATGGAAAAAGGCCTCTTTACTCTTCCCAGAAATTTATTTATTCTCCTTAGGCACAAACGCACCACTGCGGATTGTTTACATTAGTCCCTTTACTACTGGAGAGTTGTTTCAACATTTCTTTTATCTCACCCCTTTTGTTTTTAGGATATTTATTGTGAAGAAATTCAATTTTCACTATTAATTGTACTCTTATTCTATATCTTACAATGATAGGAATTTTTTATATTAAAAAAATATATTTTCAGCACAATTATGAAGGAAAAATCAAGTTTTTCTTTACTATCTTTGACATAATTATCAGATTAGTGAATTCCCGTCAAAAATGACGGGATTTGATTTAACTTATTTAAAAATGTACGTGTATATTATTCTTTATAGCTGATCCTTTTTGAAACCAGCGCGGATAGTTAGTCTATAAAAATATACTATATTTTTTATTTAAAAGATCAATAACATATTATTCGCAATTTTTCGTGAACTACAATTTCAATTAATTAACCAAGTTAACAAAGTTATTTCAATTCAATCAATCAGATTCGAAATTCAATTCAATTCAATCAATTACACTCGAATTCCAATTCAAACAATTGGAATTGAAATTATCTTTATGAGCCACAATTTCAATCTATCAACCAAGTTAACAATTTTGCGCTTCATTACATTTTTGCGTAAGATATTATTTCGGCGGTATAATTTTCCGTTTATTTTGTGAACTAAAATATTAAATTTTTGAAATTTTCTTCGCGAACTTAAATTTCAAAACATATAAAACATGGAAAGTTAATTTTTTTTGTAAGAATTTATTGTTGAGGTTCAATTTCCGAAGTTTACAATGTTGGCTCTTTCCCTATGCATTTATTATGGCCTATCTTTCCCATATATTTGTATGAGAGTCGAGTTCGAGGAGATTTTTATCTCTTTGATCGTCAAGGGGACGGGTTGTTTATAACCATAAAATTCTACAAAATGTTCGTCTTTCTTGTTTGAATTCACGCGATTTCGAATCTAAATTTATTTCATTATTTTAATGGATTTTTGTTTGGTTTGATTCGTCATTAATCTTGCAATCAGATTCTGTAACTGACAGCTATTTTTTATTCCTTTTACTCAACGTTTCCTGAAAAAACTTGATGTATTGAAACTCGTGCTAGATGAACAGAATTGCGTCAGAACATTACGTAGAAATTAAAGGACTGAATAGAAATGAAGTCGAGTCAGCAGAATATCTCAGAATCATGTTACATATAACTTAAACTGGAACATATATATTCAAAAAATCTGAGGTTAAGCAACTAAAAAGCTCGATTTTGTAAAGCGGTAGATGCGATGAAAAGGTTCGAGTGCGATGTTAGTTCACCTTGGGCCCCATCTGGGGGCGGCGAATGAAACGTGTAGCCGCGCGAACTCGAGAAAGTGCAGCGCAAGGCGATACGATTTGTTAAAAATGCTACAATAAAAAAATCAAGCGTTACGCAAATGCTCTCAGACGAAGGTTGGGAATACTTTAAAGAAAGGAGATTAGGCTGCGATTGCTTGACAATTATTTGTCAAATTGCTTGATAGATGCAACTGGTATTATGCGACCTCCCTACTACTTGGGCCGATCCAAGAATGAGCGTAAAATAAGATAAATAGATCCGAGGACAAGACGTTTTAGGGACTCATTCTTTCTAAGAAGAATACGCGATAACAGTAAGCTAAAGAGAGCTAAACTCGACACCCCGTGCCACACGCCGAAAGGCGGCTTTCAGGGTATTTATGGGGAGGTGAATGACACGTACTATTTAAATGACTCTTTTATCAGGAAAGATCATCTGAAGGCATATGTTGCTTTCTTTACAACATTCTTCCCTTGAGAGCAACTCTTTCATAATGTCACCACGTGACATTGCGTTCTCTTTCTCTTCAGTTTACCGACTTTATTTTCCTTGCAAAGTATACATTTACTTTTAAGATCCGGTTTATTCTTTTTGGTGCATGCACCCCCTGCCACACGCCGAAAGGTGGCTAGCAGGGTATACACATAGACATTCTTTTCCTAGCCGAAAATTAGCTAAGTTCGAAGATATTTCAATAACATCAAATTAAGAAAATAATACTTGTAGTTACCTTCTCCCCAAAGGAATAGCTACTTATCGTACATCTTTTTTACTCATAATCAGTGTACGAGTATTGCAATAAATGTATTTAATGGTGGTTTTTGAAAGTGTTTAGCACTTTTTGAAAGTGTTTAGCACTTTTTGAAATGAAAGTTTTCCGTATATAAAACTCAGGAAAAGATTCTCTGTATTAAACATAAAATAAAATTTTTGACTCTTTAACTTTGAAAGTTGTCGTGAATTTTTACATGGTGTTTCACTAGCTTTCTTGGAATGAGTTTATTATGTTTCTCAAAGACCGGGAATCTTAATTCATACGACGTAGGTACGTAGTCTGTACCCGAACTAAACATATGCAACTAATTTAATAACGTCCTTGACGGTAGGTCTTCCATTTCGCTAACGTCTTTCATAGTAGCAAGAATGTTCATGAATGCTTGAATTGGTAGATGAAGTATTCAGAGAGAGAATGATGTGGATTGTTCTAAAATGAAGTATGAAAATGAGGTTTTCGATAAAGTGAAAAGGTTTTCATTTGATACTGTAATTTCCGAAAGCTTCGAAGACTGTAGGTATTCTTTATTTTGTATTTATCATAAGAAATCTTTCGGAAGTCGTTTCATCAAGATTTTTTTCCGTTTGATACGAAGTTAAGCAACTGAACTATATATTAATATTGATGGTGCCTGGTTTTCTCAGTTATACCGCATCTATCTTAAGGAAAGGGGGTGTTGGGTTCGATTCCAGCCGGAACCCAAATTTCGGTACGTATTTATGGTAAGCTCTGTTGCGACTGGCTCCGGTGGCGGTATGGTTAGCGTGTTACCTGCCTCCAGCCCCAAGGTCTCAGGTTCTAGGCTGGCTCATGGCTGTATGTCTTCGTAAAAGATTATAATTATCAAATTTAGTGTATTAGGGCCTTTTCTTCCATTATGGAAGTGAATAAATGAATTAAGCCTGGGTAGTTCGTTCCAGAACCGAAATATCATATCAAGTTCTTATCATTACCAGTCAACTCCATTCAAAATGTATTGGAAATGTCTTAATGCAAAAAAATTAAAAATTTGGTTCATAAGCAGAACTTCCTATGTCTGTAAGATTCCAGTTTCCTTTTCTCAAAAACGTTAGGAGAAATGAGATCAAAGTGTGAAGATCTCTAAGTTGAAATCTTAAGACGTTAAGAGACGGGGTGAGGCGTCGAAATTTGAAGGTTTGATGGACCGAATGACGCGAAATTTTTGGGCGTGTAAAGGACACGCTTTTCCAAGGGCATAGTCTCGGACAAATCGAGATGAGGGCCTGTCGTGGGATCTCAAAAGCGTTGGAAATTCTCGCCGCCGGGGCTTCCGCTGGCCTAATCTGCCCCAAGAAGATTCTCCCCCTCGGACAGAAATAGATCGCTTTCCAGCGCTCTCTGGCCGCGGCTTTCGGAATCATCCTGTGCAGACGGATCCCCATCCAAAGCGGAGTCGAAAAAAGGGGTCCAATGAATAGGCGACGTTAGTGTCATTCCGATGTGCGCGGAATTTGCGTGACTCGTGGTAATAAGGGCGTGGGTTCGATCTCTGCCTCGCACAGCAGACCCTCGTATTTATAGAAGGAGTAATTTTCTTTGGTTCTCCAGGAAATGGAGGGACGGATCGATAACCTCCGATTTTGGGAATTTCAAAGTAGTTTCGAAGAAATCGAGAAGGATTGTGAATTGCAGTAAACAGAGAATTTCTTGTCCGCAATAAAAATGGTATTTATATTCAAAAAGAAATACATCAGTCGAAGTTTATAACCAGGAAAGAAAAAGTAGTCTACCAGTTTACTTCACGATGATATGAATTTATGAGTTGATTTTTTACTCACTTTGGGTACCTTTGTGCTGATTTTAGTTGATTCGTAAAGAGATATTATTCCCTGGCTAATAAATACGTGGCCTCCTGAAAAATATTCTCATAATCTCTCATGATTTTCACTTCTCTAGAGTTTTACGGTGATGAAGCTTATATTTGCTTGGGGATTGGATTAACTTTGCTCAGCGAAATCATCTTAAATTTATTTTATAAAGATTTATTCATAGTTGAGTTTATGGTGGGTAACTTATATCATCATCATCATCATTGTATATGTACGAGATGATGATATATGTGGACAAGAACTTTACAAGCTTAACCAAATACATACCAAACCATCTTCATAATACTAGGAACAAATATCTATTAAATTATCCAATACTTAGGTTAAAACTACATGATCATTGCTCCATGTATATGGGAATTGAAATTTTTATCAATTTACCTTTTGAACTCAGGGAAGAGTTTAATGAGAAATTACAAATGTTTTTGTGAGAATTGAAAATATGTTGCTAGAAAAATGATGTTATTCGATTAATGAATTTTTAAATTAACCTCACTTCCATATCAATTTTGTAGTTAATTTACCGTCAATATAATGTCAATAAGGTAATTCTTTGTATAATTAGAACTCTACAATGTTGTAACAGTTGGGTGAGAAGAATTATGTATTTTTATATGTATGTGTTTATATTAAAAAACTTTATGTAAAGTAAAACGTGTATTTATATCTATACGTATTTTGTGATGTAGAATTTATAATATGAAATGATAATTTAATATTGATGTATAGCTATTTATGCAGACTGGATGGAAATATGTATTACTATATATAATTTTATGATCAGCTTGTATTCTGACGTGACATCTGTTCACTTTAATTGTATTATCTTAATATAATTGTGAATTTTTATGCAAATAAACTACTATTACTACTATAAAAT
>KZ308181.1:294926-321830 GCA_000376725.2 Ladona fulva | reverse complement strand
GTTAATCCATTACGCACTGTTAGTGATGGAGACTAAAAAACAATATATGTATGAAAAAGTTTATATTCATCAAAAATTATTTTGCAAAATTCTAGCGTAAACCTAACCGCATTACAATATATAGAATGATTTGGATTGAATAATAGGTTGTAATAAATACTATTTGAATCTAAAATATTCTGTAAGTGGTAGCAAAATATAATGGGTACACAGTGGTACTTCGACTTACGAACCCGATCAGATTTCACACACGTAGACCAAAGAGATCGGTCATACGTAAGTCCTTTCTTGCTACATAATTTCATGTATCTATGTAGATACATATATGTACATATATCTACATATAATCGAAAATGTTTTAATTGATAGCGGCCAAATTCGTTTTTCTCTGGGCTCATATTGCAACCTGCAGATGTTTAAATGAAGTTTTTATTTTTAAAAATATCCATGATAGAACATATTAATTGATTTACCGTAAGATATAATGGAATACCTGGGTTTTGAGATACGAAGTTTTCGAGATACGATATCCGGTCTGGAAGGAATTATGTTCGTAAATTAAGGTACCATCAAATAGAGAGAGTACCGAATTACGTATTTAAAATAGAGACAAGACGAATCTTTTTCTAGACTTATAGTTTTCGAAGTGCTTTCTAACGAAATGCAAGATTGATATTTTTGCGGACCGACGCAGATCAAGGAGATAGGGAAAACACTGGAAAAGGATTTCATCCACTTACTGAATATAAGCCCCAATTTAAGTTCATTGGCTGGAGTTTGATGAATTGATACAAGACACTTCCTGATTTCTCAAATTAGAAAGAGAAATATTTATCCATTCTGCCGTTGATCGTAGAAATTGCGTTGAAATATGACCGCTTAGCTCGTTCCGTTTAAAGGGAGCACTTGCTCTCTAATAATACGGTGAAAAGAGGCCCACCTGGCAACTCTCACCCGCGGACGCAGTGGACCAAAACAATATCTAGGGAGCAGGTGAGGGCCCTGCATCCACACGTCCAAATATTTCGTTTCGTCACCACAAAAGCAGTCCAAGTGGGCCACACGCTCTCTGTCTCGGTGGACCGATGATGCGCGTTAACTGTCGGAAATAAAGTGGAAAGTGCGTCTGGCGAAAGACTGTTTCCACCGAAGAAGTAACGGTACAGAAATGCACCATAATTGAGGGCACACACTGTATGAATCAAGGGATGCTTTAATACAAGCTATAAGGTTGTGAATAGATGACTATATTCGACCTATTTGCCTGGCACCCCAAATAATGCTGTTTATAAAAGTAGCGTCCCAGAAATACGGCTTGGATGGCGAGTATTTAAGCGTCAATTATTTATTTATTTATCACATGTGATGATTACAAATGTGCTTCATGCTGGATGATAGTTATAGTCATTCAAAGCGCAATATTAAATCCTGCCTGGTGTTCACCCTAATCGGGAGGAAAACCACACTAAAAATCTCCCGAAGGCAGTACGTCATGCTGTACACATGAGGTTGCTAATTGCCGTTTATGTATTTGTCGCACGATTCTGCACGCAAGAAGAAATTCTGGCATGTAAGAAGGTCTTATAGAAGATTCCGCTCTTTAAAAACAACTACGATATCCGTCCAAATACTTCTTCTACGAAATAGAATGGACAGATCCAATTTTATTCGGCGAAAAAGGAATGCAAACTAAGCAGCTATGAATGTTTCGTTCCTGACTAACCGTACTCGGTTTTATTTATTGGAGTTAACGACATTTTAGGGAACTGCAATGAAACAAATCAGGTAAAATTCATATTAAGAGCATCATAAGTTNTCCGAAATAAATGTAATTTTTACGATATTTTTCTATTTCTAACCACAGGTATGTTATATTCGCGTCCCTGCTCAACTTTATTCTATCTCGCCCGAATTTTATGTTTTCGGACAATTTTCATTCCTTTAAGTCCTGAAATTAATCGGTAGATATCTTTCTTCATTTTTTCTTTAGTATTTTATTGTTATATATTTATGTTTTCGAACTATATTTTCGTATTCGTTACGCGAATCATCGAATAATGAAACAGAAAAATGATTCACCGTAAAACCAGCTGATACAACGAGAAAATTCTTCCTGTCATTCTTCAAAGAGTTCTACGAATAAAAAAGTGTTTCTTCACTGCAAAAACTATTTAATGATATTTAGATTAAATAATGCGGAAAGCCGTTTTTCAGGATGTTTATTGTGAATGAAGATCGTTTGCGATCATTTTACCATTAGATTGTAAGTATAATTATGTAATAAATATAGTGGAGTTACACTCTGGAGACTGTAGTTCCCTTAAGCTTGCCTGTGACAATTGTTTAATGGAGATATCATCACCTAACGGGAGAATCTTCCAATTTTCCTTTTACTGCCCCTTCATCTCTGTAAATATGTCAGCGAACTTTCCCACAGACGCTGTAACTGATTAAATGTTATGTAAACATAGTAACATTTTAATAAAATGATTAGAGAAGTTAAATTAACTAATTTTTAAGCAGAGAATATGTATCTGCAATAGATTTACAAATTTGCGCATTTTTAGTCATATTGCTCAAATGAACGTAGGGTAAGGAATACGGAAAACAAAACATAGCACATATTTATGTAAACATAGTATTTACCTTTTAGTTTAAGTGGAGAATTTGATAGCATTTGCAAAATTGGAAACCCCGCGACCAGGTCTCTGAAGGACAGCGTCATAATAGGAGTTGATTTGCTAACTTCCCGATTTGGAGGGAAATAACGTATTGCGAATAATTTTGTCTCTTTAATATCGGACTTTCTGAGCTATGCAATATATCCGCTGAGTTTATGGGTTTATAAAAATAAATGAGCAAAGTTAATTGTACCTAGAGAGACTGAAGTGCGTAAAATAAATGAGCAAAGTTAATTGTACCTAGAGAGACTGAAGTGCGTCAAATAAATGTTGCATAAATGGATAAACTACTTCTTCTCTTGTGGTATAGGTATGCGAGTGTGCTAATTTTGCTTGATAGATTTTTTCGTATAAAACCGCGAAATTTTCATAAGTGAAATTAGCAAGACTGTCGAAAGCATTCGTTACCATGGAATAAAATCATTACAATTTATTCAATTTTTCATTGTGTTATCCCGTTTCATTTTCGGAAGTTTGTTCAAGATGGAATTTAAAAGTACTCAATGATGATAATTAACATTGAAACGTTGCGTTTAAACTTGAGCTATTAATTTTTCCAGAACTTTCTCATAGAGTATTCGTTAATCATTCAATATAATGTATTTGAATGCTCATTCGTTACAAATTTTCCTAGATACATTTTTGCTAAAATTTCACCTTATATCTCCTTGTATATTATCGAAGGTTTAGTCTTAGTTTTTCCGCTGAAATTTCCGCAATTCCTGATCATTTTGTTTTTTAACTTAGCTCTGTTCCTCTTCCTTGCTACAATTATTCATTTTTCTTTCCTTTTGAAAGAATCTTATTTCCTCTTTTCTAACTCACCCTTCCTTATTTGCTCATTTATGCCTTTTGTTCTTGTATATTTACAATAATCCTTCATTATATTTTATTATCAGCTGAGCATCATAATTCTGAGTTTTCTTATCCTTTGCGTTCAATATCGGCCAATTATTATTTTACAACCCACAGTACAGAACTTCGTCCATAAATGTAGTACTTTTATTCCCTACAAATATTTCTTGCCTGCATTAGTTCCTTCATCACCCTAATGCTTTAGTTTCAATTTGTTGATTTCATAATTTGTATGGTGATCATCTCGATCTTTCAAATTTTATTCAGAACATCTTACTTCCTTTATCTTTTAAAGAATAGAGTAGAACATATGGCATCTCAATGTCCCATTCAGGATCATTTGCTATAGCTGTAGAAAGAATATAACCATTTTTGTAGGAATTCGGCTTGACCCTTTCCTTGCCTATTGAGCATTTGTTTCCTATCGTATTTATTGGAAGCTAAAAAACACTCCGAAAGCTGTGTAACATGTAAAATGATCACTAACTAACCCACTTTCAGCAGCTGTGTTTTTACATGACTTTGATGGATCTCTTTTTTTTCGTCTTTAGATTGCGTTTTGAAATTGCGAAGTTTTGAGCAACGAAAGAGGTTCTCATTCTCTTAGGCTTTCTCTCTTTGATACTTACTCTTAGTTCTTCAAATTTGGCGTTACTGAGCTCACACTCCTACAACCTTTTGCGCCATCTTCCGGCGAAGTGAAAAAGGTCAGAGGCGTAACTGGCGCGTCCATTTAAATATCCAGCGCGAAGTATATAAGAGGATTAACTTAAAAGATATTACAAAATTCCAGCGTAAAAAAAAGACGAAAAATGAATGCGGTAATAAAATCGATGGTGAAAGGCGTGACTTGGTAGACAGATATCATGAGAGACGATGAAAGTTCGATTTTTCCACAAGCATCTTCAGGAGGTGCAAACACGCTTGTGAAACCGGTCGTATATTAAATATTCTGTGGAAAAATACGACGCTTCACTGTCTTTCATGAATACAGTAAAACATAAGTTGTTATATTGCAGATTGGTACGTTAGAGTTGAATTTCTGTGCTTTAATTACTTCTTTACGATAATATGGCTTTCCGCTTTCCCTTGGTCTTAAACGAGTTAAGTTGAGTACATTATTTGTTATAAGTTATACGAATTCTCTTTAGGTCGCGTTCCTGCAGTAGTTGCTTTTAAGTTTTCTTAAATTAAAAGTTCTCTTTAGCCTCATCAGAAGGGACCAATTAATTCAATTTTTCCAACAATTTTCTCAACATGAATTCAATGAATGAATAGTTATGTCCTCCAATGATTGGAGTTTAAATATTTTCTCTATGGATTTGTTATAATTTTCATAATCTACGGAAATTGAATATCTGTTATAAGGAGTATAGTGTAATTACCTAAGAATTCTTTTATTGACTCTCTCGATAGTGTCTTCTTTCAGAAGGGGGTTCCAAATGCCAGAGCAATATTCCAATTTGCTTCTAACAAAAGAAAAATGCGACAGTTTAAGCGCACTTTCATCAGAAAAGTACTTTGAAATAACATGCAAAAAAAACTTGTAGACATTGTGATACTTGTTATTTGATTTGAAAAGTTTATTTTAGCATCAAACTTAACATCGGGATCTTTTACAACATTGGACAATAGTGATTACTCATAGACTAATCATAATATTTCTTCTTGTGTATGTAAACACTCTGTAATTAATATATCGAATCTTACCTTGATCTCAAACTAATGGAGGTTATTTTAAGAGTAATAATTTTGGTTAATATTGCAATCTTTTCCACCCTCATGATTCACAACTTTGCTGTTTACAAGTTTTTCTAAGTTTTACTCCTCAATATTCGAATTGGTTGGAAAAAAAACGATCAGTCAGATGAATATGGCTGTTGATGTTAATCTGGCATTTTTATCAAAATATTCCCATTGATTTTGAATGCTAGTCTTAGAATATAGATGTGAAGATAGGGTCGAAGAATTCTCAGTGAATGGAGAAATTGACGAAAGGCGGAAGAATAATTGAGACAAAAGAGTGAACGATCGGAAGCTCAAAATAAAGGCTTTAGAATATCAAATGGTTACGGGTGGAGAATTAAGAAGTCCTAGAGGTAATGTTGTCCAAATATGGGAGAAAAAGTCAGTGTATAGGAGTCCCTTAATATTTGACGACTTAGAAGGATAACGAGGTAATCTTTAGCCGATTAAGAAATGTCGTCAGGGAGAGAACTTTCTTAGCGGCAAAAGTCCTTATCTCTCTCCAATATTTAGGAGGAATATCCTTAAGTTTCGATAAGTCATTAACCGCGGTAATGCTGACATATAAGTCTTAGCCTAGAAGGAAAGTATCACTTGTTTACAAAACAGTAACTGTTTTTACAGCAACCTCGGTGAAGTGATGTAAAATTTGCCCAAATTTAACGGTATCATTATGTTATGTCGTTCGCTGGTAAGGATTTCAATTCCCTCACTTTTCTACGTTGTGCTGTATTTTTATATCTTAGATGCTCGTGATGACAAAGATTGTGTTTCGAGGATGACCCAGAATGGAAATTTCCACTGACATTTGCCTATTCGAGAAATGGAGTCTCTACCAGTAGCTATTACCTACGCTTGCTATTTTCTTTCGCTTACATTACAATTATTTCCTGCGACGACGATGAAAATATTCCGTTAAAACAGTTAAAATTTGTATATTTGCGAAAAGTTGCAGTAGAAAGAATCGGAAGCAAATTTAGAGCCAATCGAATCATCTTTGCAATAGAGAATGGTGTGAATCGCTTTCGAAACGATTGTACTTTAAGTAATTTCATTCGCCTAAATTACTGCTCCTTCAGTTTTATAATTAATTAAAAACTTACTTTGTTTGAGCTCCCTCTTATCGAAATGCTTTCTCAAGTTATGGAGCGCTGTGCTATTTCGATTTCAAATTTCATTGCCGCATTTAAATAGCACTGCTATCTGCTCTTTTATCTGCAATCCCGTTCTTACTTAATGGTTACCAAGGACCATGAATACACATACGTAGTTCCTTTAGTGATAACCATCATTATTCAAACACTCATCGGATAACTAATGCTCATTCAGATGCTTCCTTATTACTTTAATTCTATAATTGTATAACATGAATGTCATACATTGAATCCATACTCATAATCACCATTTGTACAGACAATATGTTCGTGAGCCCTAAATTTGTTGAATCCTCGACCCTCCGCCATTTGCAGCAAAAAGGTGTGTAGAGGGAATGATGCGGAAAATTGAGATAAGAAGTGGTTTAAAGTAGTTAGCATTTGCTCTCTCTCTGCGCCAGAATGCAATTTGTGAAAAAGATCAAAGTTAAGTTAAAAAGATCAAGTGCAGCACAAATGGCCTATGAGTATCACATACCAAGATAATATGTATTACTCAGCACCGCTCATTCTCTTCTCATCAATAATATGAAAGATATTATGAATACATAAGATATTATAGTATATGAATATATATTATATTAGTATATATATGTGAATAAGGCTGAGATGATGATAGAAGAGAGATCATTTTTGCTGTATCAGAATACTCATCAACTTTACTCATAAATATATGTCAGAAGGAATTACCTTTCCTTTAATCCTAGAATAACACTCGAAGGTTTTTGTTTTGTCTTTTGGTCTTCACAATTTAACTCAATGACGAGCGTTTCAGTCTAACGGAAGCAATCAAAGGTCCATGGAGCCGCTTTGAATTCCACTTCTATTTCCGCACGTTTTTTTATATTAATACGCAGTATCTGTCGACGTAAAGATAATGGTTCATATTAAGTATCGGTTCTTAGTTACCTAAAATATTTAAATTATAGTTTATTTTCATTTTAAATCTTTTTTATAGGTAGGTAACTATTATTTCCGAAATATTTACCAATTTTCCGTGTATGTTATCAAAGTTCTCGCAATTTCGAATTTATATTAATGTTTTACGTCTAAAATAAGATTCTATGATCATTTTCCTTTTTTGTGACACTTGTCTACATTTCGTAAGACTATTATTTCTAATTTATCTGTAAAAGAAACAACCTGTGCAAGTCAAGAAAACGTACTTTACGTTCATCTCTTATGGAAACGTATTATGAGCTCCTGGGTTCGAACCCGGGCCTTTACAGATATAAAAATAGTTTTCCTGGGGGTTTCAGCATCGTAGAAACACAATGCTGTTTGTTTCAAATCTCTAAGTCAAGCCGTTTCTGAGAATGATTGCAATAGTTTGGGAGATACCACTGCGTATAAAATGTGTAGTACCCAAAATAAAATTTTCACGGTCATATCTTTTGGAATGTTTATAGTATGGTGCAAAACATCGCGGAGGTGTAGTGGTCAACGTGATAGCGATTCAACTGCCAAGGTCCCGCGTTCGAGTCTCGGATAATCGAATATTTCTGGTTAAGGTATGGTTGTGTGTGTCCAATTTTCCCTGTAAGAGTATGATTGGCATTCAGCCGTAAAAATCAGTCAAATCAACGACAAAACCAAATTCATCATCATCATGTTCTCCAATCATCTAAATCGTCAGCTGACCGCTTATGTTATGGAAATAAGGCTCAGAAGAAAGAAAGAGTGTGGTACAAATTTGTGGGACAAAAAGTAGGTAGATGTGTAACTTCATTGCAGGTTCTCTGAGAAAAACAGTTCTCGTCTAACTAAATCTCCGGTATCGGTAATTACCGGTAATTCGGTATCAAGAAGGCGAAGTTGAAAAGGAATTTCTTCTCTTTATTCTCGTATTTTAAAGATGACGTTTTTCGTCCCGAAGTATCAGAATGTATACATAATTTTTTTCCACTTTGCTTACTAGAAAGACTTTCATCTTGAAGTCAAGAGTAATTCATAGGTTTACGCACAAAATGCAGAAATTCAAGATTTATTCCTCATTGGTTTTATGTAGTGCTATAATTTTCTTAGTATTTTACGATATCCTAATCGGCTAAGCTAGAAATGAAGGTCTTTCTAAGGTAACCGATAATAGCTCAATCAACGTCGACCATAGCACGGTTTGTGCCAGTTCTGACAAACGTGTCTACCACCATATATCTTCCTTGATTTCTAGCAGAAGGACTTACGGAGGTTTATTACGCGCATCGGCAGAAACAGAGCAGTTCGAAAATTGGATGCATAAAAGTCTCAAAACAGCAAACGGTCGATAAACACAGACCACGGACAGCAATAGAAGCGATCGTAAATCAGAAAAGCGATGAGAAAACGAAATCAACTTGGACGAATAATACTCTGGAGCACATTCGTAAAAAATGACGAACGATTTGAATCGCCGCTTTAAGCGGAGGGAAAAAAGCCTCAGATTTTCGATCGTCCGCTGTCCGTGATACCGTTTTTTATTCGGAATTATCGATCGGTTGATTTAAGATCCAATATCCAGCGTGACATGCCTAAGTGCAGGGGCGTTCGGCAGTCACTTCCAGATTAGGACAAAGCAAGCGCGTGCCGCGTTCAATTGGAGGGCAAAAAAGCAGTCGCCGCGGGTAAGAAAAGTTAGGCACGAACGGGGTGCGTGCATGGGTAAATCACGCTGCGGCAAAAACCACGCCATACACAACGTGGGACGAAAGGGAAAGTTCGGTTATATTTTGATTTTTTTTCGATTCGATTTGGCCAGAAGTTTGATTAGCCGCACGCCATTGCGGAGGGGATTTTCATGACTGAAGTTCATGGTTTGGTAAAAATATTCCTCTTTCTCTCAAACGGCTTTCGATGGGATATTTATTTATTTACTAATAAGCAAACCCGTTAAGCATGACGGAACTTTAAAAATATACCTTTTACTTTATACATAGAGTCCTCCTAAGCTAGAAAGTGCCAATTGTAAGTCTGTAATAGGAGGTTTGGTCAGAAAGTAATGACTCACATTTATTGTTCTCAAAAACATTCAACATATATTCTACATAATGTTTTACAAAAATGAAATTCACCCATACGAAAGAATGATGTTTTACCTCCTACATCTATTTTCCACATTATTTCCTTCAAGTTCGATTGCCTTCCTCCAGCGATTCACTACACACACACAGGGCATGTATGCCCTTTTGGTACCAGTCCTCGCTCTGGTTTTGGTAAAACCTAAGTTTTCACTTTCAACCGCCTTCTGATTCATTCACCCTCCATACCCAACTGTACTCCTATCGACTGCAGATGTTCCATAAACTTTGTACAAACGTTCGTGAATATTCCCTAACGTTTCTTTCTTCACGCACAGAAATTCAATCACAGCACGTAGTTTGTAACGTTTATCACGGTCAGACTTCCTTTGGAAGCTTCCTACAGCAATGCTATCTGCAGGAGAAAAATGAAACTATGCACATACATGAGGGTAGTAGCAGTAGTATTGCTAGAAGTGCTTCGACAGCTTAGGTCATTTCGCACGTGGGCCCCCACCGGAAATCGAACCCGGTACCGCTTTCACAGAAGGCGAACGCGTTGCCCACTTGGCTATCCGGTAGCCCCATACATGCGGGAAACGTCAAAAAAATTTGAACCTGCAATTTCGAATTACCACGATTGGCGTTAACTGAAAAAAATGTGGAGCATTACTTTCTGACCGACCATCGTAATTTGCGTATTTGTGACCGTCACATGGTTTGACTGATACTGGATAAATTTAGAATAAATTCGCTCAGAGTTAAATGATGGAGCATATTGTCATTTTTAACTATGAAATCAACTTTCATATAAATATTTTAATTTTCAAATATTAGCCAAGTATATTCATGTAGGAGAATAAATTGATCTCGACCTCAAATATCGGTGTTTGTTAATTACCCCGTCAAGCGCATAACGCAACCTATTCCTGCTATCATTTTTATATATTATGAATTAGTATATCGTAGAATAGTATAATATGAATATAATATATAGATTTTAAGCTGAATATATTAGCAGAATTCCGGAAAATGAAGTACTGGATTTCGTAGAAAATCACAGCTTCAAAACCTCGTCTGCGTTAAAATTTCGTTCGTCTCCCAAAAATATTTTTTTCTTACGATAATTTATTTTTATTTTTGGAGTTTTTGCGATTCTTGAATTTTTTCTCTTTTATCCGATCCAATGTAGAATTTAAGATTTCTCGTGACCAAACTACACACTAAATATTATATTCTCTTGTCCCAGACTAAAAGTTCGATGCTGTCTACTATATCATACTATTAAAGATAGGTATGGGGTTCCCTCTTGTCCCGGAGAGGAGAAATCCCCTCCAAAGGCGGAAGAGTCTGGCAAATGGCCAACGGCATAGGATGCGAAAGGTAACGGAAACCCATCACATTAAAGATCCACTGAATATTCCTAGTTCCATGGAACTGAACACAACCAGGCATGGCTAATCCTGTAATGAAAGATTCCGGAGGTAAAACTTACCCACATTCGGATCTCCGGGTGGGTAACATTCCAGGAAACCCATGGCGCTTCAATAAAAAGACTAAGACAACGAAAGATAAAACCAAAGATAGGACAAGAAAATCAACTAATAATGAAATACGAATTGGCACATGGAATGTAAGAACGTTGAACCAGAAGGGAAAACTAGAGAATTTAAAGCAAGAAATAGAAAGAAACAAAATAGACGTTCTTAGATTAAGTGAGATGAGATGGGAGGGAGAAGGGGAAGTGATGTTAGATGGATACAAGATGGTATACAAAGGAGAGAGTAGCAAAAATAGAGGAGTTGGTATAATGATGAAGAAAGAGATAGATAATTGTGTTACTTAAGTGATCGCCATTAGTGAGAGGGTGATAGCGGTCAAAATAAGGAGCGAACCAGTAGACACTCTAGTCGTTCAAGTATACATGCCCACGTCAGATGCAAAGGATGAGGAAGTGGAGGTAGTGTATGAACAATTATCACAGGTATATGAAGAGAATGGTAAGGGACAGGTGAGAGTTGTGATAATGGGGGACTGAAATAGTGTCATAGGTAAAGGCAGAAGAGATAATGTGGTGGGGAATACGGTCTGGGAAACAGGAACGACTGAGGAGAGAAAATGCTGGAGTTCTGTGCAGAAAACAACCTATGGGTGGCAAACACATGGTTTAGGAATCACCAACGGAGGAAAAGTCCTGGAAAAGAGGGACCAAAGAAGGATAAGTAAGCAAGGAATGATAGATAAAAATGGGAAAGTAACTACAGATGAGGAAGATATTAATGTTCTGTTGAAGGAGTACATAGAAGAACTGTACTGTATACATGATTTCAATGGAAGAATAGATCTAGAGGATGAGGGGACATGTGAGGAGGATTCTAAGGGTACAGGGATTTTGAAAGATAAAGTTGAGAGAGCGATAAAAGACCTAAGGGACAAGAAGACAGTGGGATCTGATTGAATCCCAGCAGAGGTGTTGAAGGCCTTAGGGGAAAGTGCAATTGGTAGGCTCACTGATCTTGCTAACAGGATATATGATACAAGAGAGTGGCCTGATGACTTCTTAAAAACTATAATGATGCCCCTGCCTAAGAAAGGTAATGCTCAAGCCTGCAAAGAGTTCTGTACAATCAGTTTTATAACTCATGTGGCAAAGATGATGACCAGAATAATAATGAAGAGAATTGAGACTAAGATGAAGGAAAACTTGGGGGAAGACCAGCTTGGATTTCGAAGAGGAAGGGAAACAAGGGATGCCATAGGGTGCATGAGAATGTTAAGCGAAAGAGTATTGGAGGTAAACGGGGAGATATTCATCTGCTTTATTGATTATGAGAAGGCATTTGATATGGTGAAATGAGATAAACCACTTCAGATTCTGAAGGAAATCGGAGTAGATTGGAAAGATATATGGGCAATAAAACAACTGTACATAGGATAAAGAGTTGTGGTGAGGATAGAAGGAGATGAGACAAATGAGACATCTATAGGAAGAGGTGTGAGACAAGGGTGTTGCCTGTCACCAATTTTATACAACATATATGGTGACAAACTGATAGAGGAAGCCTTGGAAGGGATTGGAGGGATAGTGGTAGGAGGAGAAAGAGTGAAGAATATTAAATATGCAAACGACCAGGCTGTGATAGCAGAGAGTGAAGAAATGTTACAAGAAATGGTAGAGTAAATCAGTAAGATAGGAGAAGAATATGGAATGAAAATGAACATAGAAAAATCAAAAGTGATGATGTGTCAAGGAAGGATGGGCCAGTAAAAATTAAGTTGAACAGGAAGGAATCTGAGCAGGTACAAACATTTAAATATCTGGGAAGCACCATCGCATCCAATGGCTGTTGTGTACAGGAAACAAGAAGTTGAGTTGCTCAGGGAAAGGCAACGTTCCAAAAGGTCCAGGAAATTTAACAGCTAAGAACATCAAGATGGAGTTAAGGAAAAGATTTGTGAAGTGCTTTATATGGAGCGTTGTGTTATATGGATTTGAAACGTGGACGTTGAGAAAGAAGGAAGAGAAATACTTGAAGAGTTTTGAGATGTGGCTATGGCGAATGATGGAGAGGATAAGATGGACAGACAAGGTTGGAAATGAAGAGGTACTGAGGAGAGGGGAGAAGAACGAGACATCATGAAAAGTATAAGGAAAAGGAGAGCAAGCTGGATAGGCCACATACTAAGAGCAGACTGTCTACAGAAGAAGATTTTTGAAGGAAAGATCAATGGGAAAAGAGGAAGAGGAAGAAGGAAATTTGGGATGCTAGCTGATTTAAAGAGAGGAAAGAACTATCAAAATATGAAACAAAATGCACTGGATACAAATGCCTGGAGACAACAGCACCATTGAGACCTGTCCTAGGACAGAATTACAATGATGATGACTATATCAATGGTGAAAATATTTTCTCATTACGAAATTCAATTCGTTTTCACCCAAACTCATCTTTGCGTCAATTTTGTAGAATTTTCTAAACGGCATTATGTAAGATTACTTTTAAGGCGTTAGAAATGATTATACACGCAATGCCACCAAATAAAGAAAGAGTAACGTTTTCATGACATTTCATCTCTGGGCTCTACTACCTTCATTATCGGCCATTATCTCCAAATAAAATACTTGTCTGCTCGCGTGATTGCAGGAAATTTCGTCGAATTTTCTCCCACGACAACTCCCAAAGAAACAACAGCCGCAATGCGGAAGGGAAATAAGATCCCTTATATTTCCGTAGTTCCGTAATCAAAGTAAAATTTGAGATTTCATGGATTTTAGTTAACGAATATAATCCACCGGAAAATAAATATAATTCCGCTATATCGCGAGGTGACGAACCTACAATGATGGCATGTACAAGAAGGCTATATGAATTAGATATTAATTAGATGGATCAAATAAAGGCATTAATTAGGATGTAGGAATCAAATTTTGTCAGAATAGATATTGGTGGAGGGAAAATTCAGAATTGTTTTCACACGCGAATGAAGGGAAACGTTGTATTTTAATGTAATTGCGATTTTAATTCCCGCTTTTCTGCCTTTTCTGAATTCTGCGGCCCGTTTACAAACTCAAAGACAAGTTAATAAATAAAAATATTCCCGCCTAGTTTTGCAAAACGCAGATGAGCCTAATGAAGGGAGGTAAAATATTCCAGTTATCACATTAATGAATTGATGAACATCTCGACGATAGAGTATTTCTACGTTTGAGATGAAGACTATTAGCGGAGCGAATGCACGGAATTAATTAGCAGCGAAAAACGGAGGTTTCGTGGGGCGAAGAGAATCGAGTTTGACCCAAGTGACCGTTTTAAGGGTGGATTTCGAAAGAGAGATGCTGAAAATACTCGTCTTAATTCCTCCGGGAATGTAATTACTGGCTTAATTTCTCTCTTAAATTTTCCTTGAATACGTTGAGAGAAGCGGTTGAGAGTTATTTGCTTGTTTACAGGAGTTGACGTACACAGCGGCTGGTGAAATCGTACCCAGTTGCCAAAATCATTGAGTTAGTATTCTGAGCTGCTTCGAAAAATCAATAACCATTATCGCGTAACATTTGTTGTTTATACATATCGTTTCTCTTATCGTTGTTGAAAGTGGAGAACGGAGAGATAGATCCTTGTCAGACCTTCACAGAGCTAAATATATTATTTTATACATTTCTTCATAAAACATTACATAAAACTTTCTTTATTCGATGGCTATGGTGCCCGAACTCTCTGATTTCTCGTTTCTAAATGTCTGTACAGTCTTCAGTCTAAAAGTTGATTCGAACCTCACCCCCTCAACCATCAGCTACGAAAAACTTTGGAGAGGGGACTGAGGCGACTAAGCAAAATGATGAATGAGGTAGTTTGCTCTTGCTTTCCTCACTGAGCCAGAATGCTTTCAGCGGATCACGTTCATGTAAGTGAAGCAGAATGACTCTACGAGTAACACTTTTCGTATCATCTAAAATTCAGAGACATTAGTTAATGCCAATATTCAGCACCACTCATACATCAGTGGCTTTCATATTATTACAACCATGAACAAAACTGAGACAAAAGTATATGAAAGATACTTTTTTCCCTGTAAGTTATTCTATTTTGTGCCAGAACGCATATGAAAAATGCTCCATTCATCAGAATATGGTTGCAAGACCCGCTGCTAAATAGGCCAGCATTATAATGTATCGTAGAAATTAAGCCATCAGTCAATTGCCTTCGGCAATCAAAGTGTTCAGATTTCAAACATTTTAGGAAAAGAGGGTGAACGTTAAGGCTCAAGTTGTCTTTACTTGTATAGGAGCGATATTACGTAAATTCGCGATTACCGGAGATGTGATGTGATGAAAACAAAAGCGGAATTTTTCAAATTCTTGGGCTGTATAATTCTTATTGACATTTTTTCCTATGTATTGATACACATGTCCCTAACGTACATTGTTAAGGGCAGCCATTTTGAAAGCTTAGTCTATTGTTGGCAGTCAAAAAGGTTACATATGTTTAACTGTAATCGGCGATGGGAATATTTATTCAGAGTAAAATATGATTCAATTTTGGGAATAGGAAGAAATCACAGGAGGCCATGTCCGGTGAATAAGGTGGTTGAGGCATCATAATGGTGTTGGTTTTTGCCAAAAAATCCACTAACAAGCAGTGAGGTGTGAGCTGGTGCATTATCGTGGTGCAATTGCCATGAATTGTTTTGCCGCAGGTCCAATTGTTTTCTTCTGATTGTTTCACGCAAACGGCGTAGAACTTCCAGGTAATATTCCTAATTGACCGTATGACCTGGTGGCAAGAACTCATGATGCACTACGCCATTGAAATCTAAGAAAACCGTGTGCAGAACCTTCACATTCGATCGAACTTGACGTCCTTTTTTCGGTCTTGATTCTTCAGGAAGTTCCATTGGGACGAGTGGGCCTTAGTTTCGACGTCATACACCTGCACCCATGTTCCGTCACCAGTTAAATAAATTATGGATCGTCATTGACTTCATTTAGCAATTCTTGAGCAATGTTCAGTCGGCGGCTGCCTTCAAGAATTTTGGGACAAATTTTGCTGCCACCCGTTTCATGCCCAAAACATCTGTAAAAACTGCTTGGCCAAATGATATGCCAACCTCATCAGCAATCTCTCTGATAGTGATTTGATGATCATCCATAATCATTTTCTTCACCTTTTCGACGTTATCATCAGTTGTCTGAGTGCAGGGACATCCAGGGCGCTGGTCGTCTACACGACCCTCTTGAAAACGTTTGTACCACTTGTAAATACTCGTTTTATTCATTGAACATTCGCCAAAAGCAACATTTAACGTTTCCAATGTGGTACAGCACTTTATTCCATCTCTGATGCAGAATTTAATGCAAATTCTTTGTTCCATTTTTGTTGCAAGTCAGAAATTGCCAGTCACAGTTAAACACGTGTAACCTTGTTGACTGCCTATAACAGACTAAGCTTTCAAAATGTCTGCCCTTACCAATGTATGTTAAGGACATGTGTACCAATATACAGAAAAAAACTTTGACAATTAGAATTACACAGCCCGGGAAATTAAAAAATTCCGCTTTTTTTATCACACCATAAATGTTCACCAGAATATTTTAAAAACTAATACATGCAAATTTGATTTTTTTGAGGTATTAATTTGAATCTTATTATGTAAAAATAAAATTGAATTGAACATAACATTGAACCTTACTATGTAGAACTAAATAAGGTAAGAACACTTAGTAACTTCCACAGATATATTTTATTTCACAGAGGCGACTAGTTTCGTCAAATCGACATCTTCAGGCACTAGGGTTCAGGAAGTTACTAAGTGTTCTTACCTTATTTAATATGGCTCCCTTCCACAAAGTTGAGCTTGATCATATCAGACTTACTATGTAAACTTTGGAAAAATCCAAAGGACAAACGAACATGAAAATAGTCTGATATGACTCCAACCCACTTGCCGGACGGTCGCTCTGACCAGTTAAGCTATGATGTCGAAATATTTAGACTTCGGGAGACTTAATAGGTAAGGACATGTGGTTTTGTCCAACTGAGTGGCGTACTTTACAGCCACGACATCATTGAGGCAATAAAAAGTGATGGAAAGTCTCCTTAAGAAAGGAAAAGGGGCTCCTAAAGGCGTCCATATAGGAGTTTTCCAAGGTTTCCGGCAAGATGGCTCAAAAGCTAGAGCAGCCTCCTGGGATCTTAGAAAAATTACATCGATCTTCAATAATACGAGCGATTTTTCCTGAATTTTTGACGGCAAATGTGATCCTAGGACCTACGCGTTCCTCCCAGTCCTCTCAGACTTGCTCGTATCCGTTTTCCTTTGCAAGCGTTTTCGACGATATGATTTTCAAGCTTTAGAAACTGTAAGTAGTTTCCATCATTTAATGGCGTTACTCATACTAAAAATTAGGCTGCAAAATTCATTGCGTTTAACATAACGTACTCATGTAGTTCGCTCATTTGAGTCTGTTCGCCATCTGTGTTTTGGAAAACTCCTTTACAATTTCTTGCCCAAGTTTTGTACAGAACCATTACTCGTGGAATTGCGGCGAATGCAAGTTTAACAAGATCGCGATTGAGTTCCATTCATCACTCATACACCCTTTCTATTTGCCTCATTATTATTAACTAGTGTCACTTTTGTAAATAGCGGGTCTTACGCGAGGAAAATAAAAACAACTCTGTCATTATTTACGAATAGAGGTTTGCTCTCATTGGAGTTCAAAACCTCAACTGCAGCAACCACTGTATCAATAGATGAAAATGGTCTTGGACGCGCCTCTTCGAGGCATAGGACCCGAAAGGCCTTTGACTAACGATGCGCACACCTCAGCACCTGCTTCTCACCAACATCACTCAAACGAAAGTGATGATGTTCGCCGAACCGGCGGAGGAAACGCGGATGACAGATTGTGCGAGGCCTAAATCGAGCACTGCCCGCTTAGCGAACCCCGTTGCTTACTATCAGTCTTTTCTTGCCATTCGATCAGCTTCCAGAACTAAGTCTCGGCAACCCTCTAAAGATACTTTACTGAGAAATACAGACGGTGGAACAGAAGTGGCCGTAATGTTAATCGAGTACTTATCTGCGATTGCTTTAGATCATTAATTAGCTTCTTAGTAAACAAGTGTAATCAATATTTTAGCCTTAATTCNCAAAAAAAATTATTTAAGCACTCCGTAAACAAAAAGTTGTAACATTTTACATATATTAACATTTATAACGAATGTTCCAAGCATTAACATAGTTTTCTGAGCATGATTTCCACATCTTTCTTTGTCATTGACCAATTTTAATTGCTTTGGTAAAGCTTGTAATAGTCTCCATGTACATTAAATCATTTTATATCTTACAGTATAATTTTGGGCCAATATAGGCAAATGATTGCCTAAAAAACTCTGTTCTGGGTTTTGGTCCCACAAATGTAATCCTATTTCGGAAGATGTTTCCAATTGATTTAAAATTTTGGCCACTTCGAATATAGAATAATCTTAAAACCTTAAATATAAATATGTGTCTTACTGGGAGTATGCTTAATTTTGTAAAAATTGGGAATGACGGTTCATCATTACTCGTACCATTACTCTTATTATCTTTCTCGGAGCTATTAGAAGAGGTTTTATATTATTGTCATAAGCCCCACCCCAACATAAAATTCCGTATTGTAGCCTTGAATGTACAAGGACATTATATACCGTGTTTAATACAGAGTAGTAATACTAGTATCGTGAAAAGTGCTTCGATATCTTAGGTCATTTCGCACATACGCTCCCATCGGGAATCGAACCGGGGACCACTTTCACCGAAGTCGAATGCGTTGACCACTTGGCTATCCGCGATCCTGTTTTACAGAATATGGGTATTTGTATCTTAATAAATACAGTTTTCTAATGGTTACAATTAGTTCTGTCTTTAACTTGCTGATGTGATATTTCCGTTTACAATTTTGATCAATATTGACTCCTAAATATTTTATATAATCTACTTTTTCTATTTCAATACACTCAGAACAGGTTTTTGTGACATTTTCAATACAATTCTTGCATTGGTTAAAATGACCAAATTTTAAACTGAATATCATCTATTTCGTTTTTGAGCTTAATACCATCGAGTTTGCACAGAACCAACAATGGATCTTCTTTAGATCAGATGACATCTGTTTATATAATTCTCCAATAGTATAAGTTGAATAACATAAGGCAGTGTCATTAGCAAAAGAAGTAAATTTTCCGCAAAACCTACTGGCACATAAATTATTGACATATATTAGGAACAGTATCAGTCCCTGTACTAATCCTTGTGGAACACCTTGGGTGAGTGGTTCTTCATAGCTAATACTACTATTTACATGCACACGTTGGTGTCTATCTTTTAGGTAACTCTTAAACCAGTCAATATGTAATACCTCTTACTCCTGCTAAGCTCAATCTCGTTAACAAAATGTCATGATTTATACAATCAAATGCCTTTGATATATCTATAAATAAACCTGCAACATTGTTTTTGTTGTTGAGTCCCGCTCCTACATTTGTACAGAATTCTAGAAGGGCATCTTCAGTCGATTTCCCCTTTAAAAAACCAAATTGATTATTGAGAGTTCTCAATGTTCGCGCTTTGCAAGTATCGTTCTCAATACGGCAACTACGTTGACATCATCGGGAGAGAAGAATAACTGAGTGTGGTGTGGATGCTGAGGGGTATCTGTCTTTTGTAGTGTGAAATCAATTAGGGAAAACAAAATGAAGAAGGAATTGGTCCGAGGTCTTTATTCACAATGGGCCNAATTTGAATCTTATTATGTAAAAATAAAATTGAATTGAACATAACATTGAACCTTACTATGTAGAACTAAATAAGGTAAGAACACTTAGTAACTTCCACAGATATATTTTATTTCACAGAGGCGACTAGTTTCGTCAAATCGACATCTTCAGGCACTAGGGTTCAGGAAGTTACTAAGTGTTCTTACCTTATTTAATATGGCTCCCTTCCACAAAGTTGAGCTTCATCATATCAGACTTACTATGTAAACTTTGGAAAAATCCAAAGGACAAACGAACATGAAAATAGTCTGATATGACTCCAACCCACTTGCCGGACGGTCGCTCTGACCAGTTAAGCTATGATGTCGAAATATTTAGACTTCGGGAGACTTAATAGGTAAGGACATGTGGTTTTGTCCAACTGAGTGGCGTACTTTACAGCCACGACATCATTGAGGCAATAAAAAGTGATGGAAAGTCTCCTTAAGAAAGGAAAAGGGGCTCCTAAAGGCGTCCATATAGGAGTTTTCCAAGGTTTCCGGCAAGATGGCTCAAAAGCTAGAGCAGCCTCCTGGGATCTTAGAAAAATTACATCGATCTTCAATAATACGAGCGATTTTTCCTGAATTTTTGACGGCAAATGAGATCCTAGGACCTACGCGTTCCTCCCAGTCCTCTCAGACTTGCTCGTATCCGTTTTCCTTTGGAAGCGTTTTCGACGATATGATTTTCAAGCTTTAGAAACTGTAAGTAGTTTCCATCATTTAATGGCGTTACTCATACTAAAAATTAGGCTGCAAAATTCATTGCGTTTAACATAACGTACTCATGTAGTTCGCTCATTTGAGTCTGTTCGCCATCTGTGTTTTGGAAAACTCCTTTACAATTTCTTGCCCAAGTTTTGTACAGAACCATTACTCGTGGAATTGCGGCGAATGCAAGTTTAACAAGATCGCGATTGAGTTCCATTCATCACTCATACACCCTTTCTATTTGCCTCATTATTATTAACTAGTGTCACTTTTGTAAATAGCGGGTCTTACGCGAGGAAAATAAAAACAACTCTGTCATTATTTACGAATAGAGGTTTGCTCTCATTGGAGTTCAAAGCCTCAACTGCAGCAACCACTGTATCAATAGATGACAATGGTCTTGGACGCGCCTCTTCGAGGCATAGGACCCGAAAGGCCTTTGACTAACGATGCGCACACCTCAGCACCTGCTTCTCACCAACATCACTCAAACGAAAGTGATGATGTTCGCCGAACCGGCGGAGGAAACGCGGATGACAGATTGTGCGAGGCCTAAATCGAGCACTGCCCGCTTAGCGAACCCCGTTGCTTACTATCAGTCTTTTCTTGCCATTCGATCAGCTTCCAGAACTAAGTCTCGGCAACCCTCTAAAGATACTTTACTGAGAAATACAGACGGTGGAACAGAAGTGGCCGTAATGTTAATCGAGTACTTATCTGCGATTGCTTTAGATAATTAATTAGCTTCTTAGTAAACAAGTGTAATCAATATTTTAGCCTTAATTCGTCGAAGGAAAAGAGAAGGAAATAAAAGCGCTTGGTAGTTTCACCCTTGAATTAAAAATGTCAAGTACTTATACATCATTTCTTCCTTTTCCTTTGTCTTAGATGGAAATAATAACACTTTATTGGTGACGTTAAGCCCAATTGGACCTTTCTTTCATCTAACCTCGTATGCCGTTATAATATGTACACACATAGATTAGTTATAATTAATCATTGTAACTTAAGGTTGATAAAGAAAAAACCCACGTTGTGGAAAACACCCACCGAGAAGGTGGTGAAAAAGAACACGAAAACACTGTAGAAGAAAATGAAAAGCAATACACAATGAACATATTTACATTTTACCGAAAGAGAGTCAAATAAATCGAAAAACAACAAGAAAATTCGAAATAAATATAAAAAACACTAAAGACATTTGTTTGAAGGGAATAAATGAGAAAACACCGTCAAAATTACATTTTACCTCTTAAAATTGCAAAAATACCATTACATCTCAATCAATAACTAGGTACCAGTGCAACTAGTAGACAGATGGGGTTTGTAGAAATAAAAATTTCCTCTGAATCCGTCAATTTTAGATTCCCAGATATCCATGCTCTTATCTCTTTAGCGAAATTCTTTGTTTGAGTAGCTCAAAAATCTAATTTAAATGAATATCTCTTCTTTACTGGTGTAGCGTGAAGTGAATTGGCAAAAAACTGTAGCAATCAGCACCGAGGTGGATATGGTAATAATGCGGTAATCTGAGGTCATTTTGTAAGCCTTCTACAGGAAATGTTATCAGAAAACTCGATGCATATTATTCATCCTTGTTAAACTGTTCACAGTAGCGTAGCAGAGGGGCTTATGGGTGTTAAATCCCCCACATCCATAATGGGTTTTTAAAATCTAGGTTATGGGAGGTAATTTGCAATTTTTAAAATATTTACAGTTACGCGCGCCACTGGTGACTCGTAGGGAATATATGTAAATATAAATCTGATTTCATCTTTGTTACATTAAGGCTTTACGCCCCCAAGTGACAAATCCTGAATACTTTATGGGTTCCTTAAATTAATTTTTTAATTAATTCAGTTCCTTAATAGTTTAATATAAAATAATGACGCTGCAAGGTTTTCATCATTAACGTTTAAATATGATTCACGAAGTATGGGCTTAGGCATTGTTGTATTTTAAAAATGTATCGCTAATTAAGCATTTAATACATAAATAGGACACATTGAAAAAATCGAAATAACTCTTCGTAAATTTAGAGATTCTATTACTTTTTGTATCTCATTTCATAGAAAATGTGATGAGGAATATCCTTCCAGTAAATGCAAGAATGCTTTTTTTCAATTCATAATATTCGAAAGAGTTAAACAAAACAGTTATCATCAATATAATCCCACGACATTATTGTTGTGGACTATTAGCAGTTAACCGCTGTTTCACAAACCACGTATATCACCGTTGTTTCACACTATGGTCAAGGTGGCTGAATCGGTATAGTTTCAATAACTCCATATTTTTATGTCAATTCGTCTTTTGCCTTTTAATTAAGATGTGATTTGATTAATTTGATTTAGTGTGAATTTCTGTTTAATGGAAGCCGAACACTTAGCAAAAAATTTTGTTGATCTCGGGCGATAATTAGTGAACATAATACAAAAATAAACGCATTTCTATCTCATTCCGAAATCCTTTTCCAAAGAAACGAGCTTTTAAGAATATACAATATGAATTTTTCTTACCTTATCAATGAATGCCGTGAATACAGACTTCCAAACTTTTTATCAGCTTCGATTCGAAAGATGAGGAGACTCTTTGGTCTCAAATTCGTTCTATTAAAGATAATTTAATCAAATGTTTATCATTAAGATTATCACCGAAAATGTACTTCAGGTTGGTTTTGTTATTTTATAAAGTTACTGGTGGTTGAATAAGCAAAATAGTGACTACATTCAAAAGGGCTAATTTAAGATTAATCGCCACGAATTGAAGAATTTATCCTATCATTCTCTTTTCTTCCACCGTTTATATTAAATTTGCTTCAATATTCTCCAAGTATCCCTATTTATATTTGTTATTATTATTTGGTCAATTTTGGTGGGACGGGAGTCTTTCACTCAAACGCCCATGTCATTTGTAAAGTGATTTAAGTATTGATTAAACAATCGTGGAATAGATACGTAACAGTCAAACAATGGAGTAACCTTTGGATGTGGTTGCGAAACTAAGAAATATGGCGGGTTGCGTGAGATTTAAGACCTCTTTTATTCCATTGGTCGTAGCACGAGCGGCTGCTGAGATAAGAAACTCCTTCCTTTCTGGAAACGCTGTTACCTTTCTCCCGCTCTCATGTGGGAGTAAGGAATAGGGGCTGTAGGAATAGAGCCGTTACGATGTCTCGCAATGATTGTCTTCTTTCCCTCACCTCAGCTGCAGGCGTGTCTCCAGGAGAGAGCAGGGCGGAGATGCGAAAATTTGGCATGTAATAGTATTGGAGTGGGAAGGAGAACTCTCTTCTCATCTTAGAAATGTCGAACTTCGAAATTTAGCGAAAGACGAACCGTTAATCAACGATTAAATACGAAATGAATAGCCGGCGTCGGTTTTCATACCCTCATTCCACATTTTCATATTTTAATGTAATTCGTAAAGTACTAAATAATAATATAATGCGTAAAGTTTACTAAACAGTAAAGAGGCCCAAGACTATGATCTTGCTCGAAAGTTTCCAAGATCACTCCATTATACAAACATTTTGCTGAGAAATTTAAATTTCTAAATTGGCGATATGTCGTTGAAATGAGATACCAGAAAAGGAATAATTAGCTAAATTCATGTACTTAGCAGCACTAATGAGAAAAAATGTATCTTAACTTCTGAATTTTAGGCCCTTGCTTGTAAAAACCGCATCCTAAACTTTCGTAGAAGTCTAGCAAGACTATTAAACATTCTAGGACTTCATGTAGGAGAAAACTTTTATTCTAAAAGCATTCCTTAGTCGCGATTTATAATTTTATTTAGGATTGATATGTTTAAAAAAGGCTAAAAATTAAAGATTCCTCTCCAATGTACCTATCATCAAAGTCATTAGAGTAAACAGGAGGTGCACTTTTAGGCGATTTTCATCGAAAATGGCAGTAAATTAAATATATTTAAAAGTCGAGTTATTAATAACTACTGAGATATTATTTCTGATTCACATTTTTGGCATTAAAAGGATTCATTAGAAACTTAAAGTACTCTAATGAATTCTTCTTCTGTTCTCTCAGTTGAGATTCTGTAAGAATTCTCTTCACAATAGGCAAATGGTAATTACAAGTAAAGACTGTATTAGTAAAATTGATATACCTGCTCTAGATCATACTTCTTTTGTAACAACCAGAGAAAATACAGCCTATGATATGAGCGAGAGAAGATATACCTTACTAGGAATCAATATTTATTTTTAATGATATTGCTGATATGTTGAAATTTGACAATCAGGCCTGATGGCCTTTTTGATATTCCTAAATTTGCGCCCGTGCGTGTTTTTTGCACATTTTTAGCCATATTTTCCAACCTCGGCAAACATAACGTTCACTCAACACCATGCACCTCGAATGATATTGTTTTGACGTATTACGAAGGGGGTAGTCAGGGTGGTTTTGATCGTCAGTCTCTAGGCCTACGTCTCAGATCCATGGAGTGAACCTAAAACTGCTTTAATTCCTGCGGCAGGCAAACATCTGCCCTACACTTGATAAATATGGAATCAGATTTCTATTTACATATATTCCCTGCGAGTCATCAGTAACGTGTATATCTATAATTATTTAAACAATTACAATCGATCCTTCAAACCCATTTAAGCTCCGAGGAGGGGATTCAACAACCAACCCCCCTCCCTGGCTACGCAACTGGTATGACGATTGTGGTACTTCGTCGCAAGGAGTCATAGACTTCTGCTCGATCATAAAGAGATGTAGCTTTAGTTAGCAGCCAAAGCCATCGCTTCGGAGAGTAAATATTTCCGTCCACCTGTCAGTGCGACTGATACGCGATGAATAAGCAGAAATAGAGCGCCGTAATTTATCATTCGATAGAGTTATTCTTCGGCGATTGTTTTTCGCGAGGCCGACAAAAGATTAGGAGATGCTTAGTAGTCGTTAAATCTATTGTCAGAGGTAGTTACATCGGCTAGAGAGAGCGGTGGGCTCCGCCTCGTCTCCCACGCCTCGCTGCCCTCCCACACCCTCACTTTCCTCGCGCACACACCCACTTCGCGATGATTTCAGACGGAGAGCGATTTCACGTCCCGCACTCGTCATCATCCTTAAATGCCATCCCAGATGCGTTATCCCTCTAAGGGATTTTCGCCTTTTTTGTTTATTTTCCAAGGGTTGATTTTTTTAAGGCGCGGCTCGTTTCGCAGTTGTTTATTTTTTCACCAACCGGAGTCTAAGCCGGTGAAGAAATCGGGAGTGTGTCTCTTTTCGGGATTATTTAAAGCTTCTTGAATGTATTGACGGATTAAAATGAATTCGTTTTTAAGCTGCAATTGTTTTCGCTTTCACCCTCATTGAGAGAGGAAATGATTCCAAACGCTGGATTTAATTAAAGCAATGAGATCGAAGCTATATGAAGAAGTGCGTTAAAATACCTTTTGTTTCCCAAATAAAGGCGAAGTAGGTTTCAAATATATTTTTATTAGCTTCTTCATTAGCTCATAAAATAAGGTAAAGGACTGAAGAATGAATTTGTGGATAAATGACATCTAAACTAGGAAATGCTGGCCGCGGTGGCGCAGCCCATGGTCTCGGCTTCGAGTACCGGCTCCTCGGATATTTCTGGTTAGGAAATGGTTGTGTTTGTTTGTCAATATTAATATGTTTATGTTTCCATTATATTAAATAATTATTACTCTAGTTATTATGTTTGAACATCCAAAGAAAGGCGAACAATTTATAGGCGAACATCCAAAAGAATATGCTTCCTCTGATAATAAAGTTTTTGTAGAATCTGTGGATGAACCTGTTTCTAAGTGAAACTCCATAAAAGTAATGGCTGCAATAACTATGTTCGAGATTCACAATTTTATTTTTGGAAAATGTTGTGAAGCTTGAACATATTTATTTCAAACATTATTAAAAGTTGTCTTTGCTTAAAAATTTTAAGACTTAGGAGTTTGAATGTTTTAAAAGCTTTCAGCCGACTGTAAAAGAATTAAAGCACAAAAAATAATAGTAAACCATATCTTATTAAGGTACAATCAGCTTAAAATGAGCAAAAGGCACAATTAAATAATAGCAATAGAAAGTTTGCTTACTTCAGAAAGTCTTTATTTGACTATTTTTCAGGAAATTGTTTATTCATGCGTTATTTTTTACATAAAACTGCCTGCTTTTTAAATTTAAAGTGGACTCGTACAAATATTAGAATGGCATTTTCTGTTCCACGATCAAATAGCGTGATTTAAGCGTTGAAACTCCCTTTCAGGAAAATCTATTTAAGAGATAACATAACGAGTCGAAATTAGAAATGAGTAGCTTGAAAGTGACTAACCCTTGTTGAGAATGGGAAACAAATTATCGTAACATTCGATTCGATTCGTTTAGAATAGGAATGGTCAACAACAACCTTATGTTATCAAAATTGCATCCGTGGCTGAAGTTCAGTACCTATTTCAGTACATAAAGCGTGAAATA
>KZ308181.1:279581-291453 GCA_000376725.2 Ladona fulva | reverse complement strand
TTTCCCCTTTAAAAAACCAAATTGATTATTGCTGAAATAGTTTTGCTTATTTAGGAAGTCTACAAGTCGTTCTTTGACAATTTTTTGCAATATTTTAGAAAAAACAGGTAACAGGAATATTAGTCTATAGTTGTTTAAAATTATCTGGTCACCTCTTTTAAATATCGGTTTTACTATTGCATTTTTAGGAGCGTAGGGAAAACACCTGATTATAAGCCGGGGTTAACAATTTAAGAGAAGACTTATATATATTGACTTGATATATTTCTACTAATTTTCTTTACGAAAAAAGCAGCTACATCATCTTCACCTTTAGATTTTTTTGTTCTTTAGGCCTTTAATAATGCTGTTTACTACATTTCTATCAGTTGGAGCGAAAAAAATGAGTTTCTAGAACTGATTACCGCGAACGTTTTTACTTATTCGTGTATATTGTAGCTATGGTTATTTTGATTGGAAAGTCTCATTACACTACTAAAATATTTGTTAAATTCGTTTGCAAGATCTTGATCATTTGTCAAAAGTTCATTTTAGATTTTCTCTGATTTTTTTCTTTCTCTCCTATAATATTATCGACAATACGCCACTGTTTCGCTTGGTTATTTTTATAGTAATTTAATAGATCCATATAGTATCGTTCGTTTCTTTCTAACAAATCCTATCTCAAATTTTGAGCGTAAGATTTATTATATTCTAACAGCTGATCATTATAGGGCTGCTTTCTTGTTTTTTTTGTACAGCAAATTCCTCCTTGCAATCCTACTTAGTAGAGACGAGGTCATCCATGGTTGGATCAGTTTAAGTTTTTTTGTTACATCCTATACTGTGGCTTGCTAGACTAATGAAATGTTTCAATTAATGTATAAAAGCTTCATAAGCTAAATTGACATCACACTGTGAATATACAGTGTTCCATTCATTCCATTCATATCGTAATCTAATAGAAGGTAGTTTAATTGTTGGAAGTCAACTTTGACATTAACTTGGTCTAACTGATGCGGGGAATTTAGTAATACATTAATAATTATGTCACAGATGATCATTTGATGATCTGTTATACCTAAGTCTACTGTACTTTCTTCGCATTTAAAATGATCTCTACTTCTACAATAAATATGATCTATGCAAGAAGCAATTTTTAATTCTAGTTAGCCTGGAAATAAGCCGCTTCAGCCATGACTGCCCATTATGGTTTGATAGATAAAAACTTTATCAGTTTTTTGCAAAGTATGTACATAAATTCATATTCCTTATAGTTATTAAACTCATTTCTGAAGAATTGTATAGTACTTTTTCTAAATCATATATATCCACAGGGAGAAAATTAAGTCTATAGACACCAATAATAGTTAAAGATAACTTCAAATTGAAATCAATAATTATTTTTACGAAATTGGCTGATTGTAAATCGCACTGTAATTCCACCAAGTTACAAGAATATGTATTGGCTATATAATAGTAATAATTACACCGCCGATACATGATTTGCATTGTTTATGATGTTGCTTTGACTGATCATGCATGTAATATATCATAAAAGAGATGTCCATCTTTTTTATTCAACGCTCATATATATGGGAGGGGTTTAAACATCAAGGAGAGGTCCATTCCACTCATAATGTGTATGCTGTTATTTACACCCCTTCCACCGGTCAACACGCAGGGAATGAATTAATATTTGGATTAGTCGACTCTCTTTTTTCTAAAATTATTAATGAAAGCAGCAATCGATACAAAGCGTTTGAATTCTGTACTACTTGAATAGCTTCGGTGGCCAATCTTACGTCATTGAGGGGCGCATGTTTTAAGAATTGTGTTGAACAAACGACTCTAGAAATTTTGAAGTTCTATATTTAAAATATTAAATCAATTTATCGTCCCATGAACGAACATTTCAAAATTAAATTGACCTCAGTTGCACTATTTCAATTTTTTCGAATGTTTGAGGAATAATAATGTTGAGGAATAATTATTCACCTATATCTACAAATGCACCCTGTAACGGGGATTTGCTGAATAAACCACTTTTTTTAAACAAATAACATATTTTTAACCCCTACAAATTCAGAATGTATACGTTTCGTCAGTGAATGTTTTCGGCTAGTAAAACCGAATATTAGTCAAAGTTACAAATATCTTTGTTGTTTTAAGCCTCTTCCGTTGTTGTACCCTTTAATCCGCCTTTTGGCGTGTGGCCTTTCGGGTTGCACGAACCATTATTTTGTATTACGATTACTTTCGAGTGTCATTAGTGGGAAAAATAAATTCTTGGAGCGACTAGTCCTATTTCTCTAATTTGTCTGTATTAGAAGGTCTTGTATTAGAATGGCGTGTGTAACAGTGAGGACGAATTACATCGGTATCACCTTCCAAAAACGTACTTTCTACGAATTTATGCAGTAAAGATAAATAGATCAATAATTATATAATCAATAATATAATAATAATATTTATTATAATATATATATATATATTGTGTGCGTGCAGTTGGTAATTTATTCCGAATAATGAATACTTATAATTCTGTTTTATAGCGATGGACTTCAGCGCAGTTGGGATAGATTTACGATTCGGTGCATTTGAATGAGCAACGGTAAGTTACCTAACCGCGGCTTTCTTTTCGTTTATTTTTGTTGGACGCTAAAAGAGCTGAAAGGTCGCGGAGAAAATGTTGCAGAGTCTTCTATAGCACCGCTCATCCTTTCGGCGAAACTTGATTTACCTTTCCTCTGCTCTGTTATCTTCCGCCACCCACTGCTTGACCCGAGTATCGTGTGTCAGGCGTAGAAGGCTAACATGCAAGCTCATTTCGGAAATTAAACAATCCCTCCACAGGCAGTCCTGTCTGATTCCTATCCACAACAGTTTATTTGGTTGTTTTATCAACTACCGCATACAGAGATTTGTAAATCACTGGCAGAAACTAGGATTTCCAGGTCTCACGCGCACTGGGCTGAAGTTTCGTATGTAATCCCAAAAATCGATTGAATTTTTAGGAATAGTGAGACGCCCTGAACAGTTTTCGAATCATTTCTTACATTAAATACTTACATTATCGTGCCGTTCAGAGCATCTTCAGAAGGAAGAGGGACAAGAAGTTTATAAATTTACTCATATTTACGCTATAAAACTGGATATCTCAACGTCTTTACTTGAAAATAGCAAGGAGGAGTAAAGATACGGAAAGTAAAGAATGAAAATTGGTACTTGGCTGTTGTTAGAGGCTTAATACACTCAGCCATTAGGGCTCCAGTTCGCGTCTTACCCTCTGAGACCAAAACGAAAAACAATTGAAACCTTTACGCGCATTTAACAGCAATGCTGTCATTATCATAGGAGGTAGGTTACTGTGTTCTCAATTCAAACCACCAGTTATACAATACCGGTTAACTAGAATACAGAATACGAGTTAATCCGTCTCTTTTCTTTGTCCCTGTTTTGTTTTCATAGGGTTAGGCGCGCACCGCCGACGAAACGACCCTTGGAGTGTTTTGAACCTCTAATTGAAAATAGCAAGCATTTTGGTTTGAAGATCAATTTATTCTGAAATATTATGTCATTAATTTCGGTTGATTACAAGCAATAAAATAAAAATTCAGTCGATTACAAAGGAATAAAATTTCTCGAAAATACTTTCTCATAGAAACGAGTCTCTCTCCAATTGAATTATACTATCGTTCTTTTCTTGTGTGTTAACTCTACCTTCGTCAGTTTTTCAATTGAGTGCATATATCATACCTTTCATTTCATCATACATTTTAAATTCAATCATGTATTAACCAATTAAGCAATTCTAATACTCCTTCATACAATTTCTGGTTTACTTCCTTTATTTCGATAAACAACAAAGTAATGCACCAAGGGAATTTTTTCCTACTCTCTAGTGTTAGACAAGCGTATATTTTATTTTCTGTTCTATATATATTCCATAATGTTTTTGTCAAAGAAAATCTAGCACAGCAAAATATCTTAACGAATTGAACAGAAATGGTATTTGAAGTTCGCCGTCATTTGAAAATGCGCACATTTCGGATTTCAAATACCAAATGAACGTTCATAATTGATATAGAAATATTGGATTGGAGTTACTCATTAGAGATGCATGCGCTATCTGTAGCATCGCATCCGTAATTGAATCAGCAGCACTAATCATGGTTATCACTCATTTATTACTCTTCTCCATTGGTTGGGCGAGACTTACCTGTTTAAATGTTCAACGCCAACTATAAATAAAGGAGCGAAACAGTTCACAGCTCAGAGGACAGAAGAGAATTCGTATCGTTTGTTCAAATATGAGCCTCTAATGGTCTGAGGTTATCTACTGAAGGCTCTTTAGATATAAACGTGTATCCCGGGGCATAATATGACAGCAGAGAAAGGTTTTTATTGAAGTTTTCTCGAAAAAAAGATATATCACGCCCGCGCTTACAATGAGTTTGATGGTTTTGTATACTTAGAGGTTTATACATATATACATCTTCAGTCACTGAAGATGGCAATTTGTTGCTGCTATTTGGTTTTATACTGTTTTTCTTACTAAACTTCATCTTCAGCAAGTCGTTTTTCTTTGTTTTCGGCTCTTGAATGCATTTTTAATTTTTGCCGGGCTTACACCAGAATCTACTTCTCTTGACGTTTTCCTTGTTGTTGGTCAATGGTTAATAGTGTTTCTTTTCAATAGGTTTTTGAACCTTAAGAACATTTTCCACGTTTTGCATTTTTAAATTTGGATGGTTTTTACTAGTTTGTACATTCTACTCTTTGACTCTTCATTTAATTCTGTTTTTCTTTCCGATTTGATTCGAAAAGGTTTTTAATTCTTCTTTGAGATTAGTTGTAGGTGATTCAACCTCCCCATCTCAGTGTCACGGGAGAAAAATATTTTGCTAATAACCTTCGAAAACGGCTCGAGTATTTCCCAATCATGGAAACTAAATGTTTCCGAAAATGATTGCAGACCAGGATGAATTTTACTCTGCATTATTTTGACTTTAAACTCAAAACCATTCTGAGGATTATTCATTGATACTGTCTTTTCGTTTTCGATTTATATATTTTATTTATCAAGATTTGAAAATGTTAGTGATTTAGAAATGCGAGGATTATGTTTGAGTACACAAATTGAAAAGCGATGGAAAGAAAACCAACGATGCCTCTTCACGAATTTGATGGCTAATCGAAACAAATACGGTTCAATATATTAATTAAGAATGAATTCACTTTTTACTACTGCACTCATCTCTCTAAACTTTCCGAGGTATTGGAAAATGATTTCAAAGGAATGAAAGGCCTCTCTGCAAAAGGGAAGTATTGCACTTATACCTATATATATAGGGATATACATTGAGGAATGTATGCTATTCCGGAGGAATGCATGAATAGCATTTTTGACTACACATATTTTATAAAACTGTTAACTAATCCTGGATAGATTGTTACAAATAGAAAGTGAAGCATTGATATCAAGGCTGATAGTCTCTTTTCCTTGTGTTTTTTCAGTGTGGATTAGATAACTTTTGAAAAAAGGCACAAAAATTAGGAAAAATTTTTAAAGAAACGGGTTTGACTGTGTCGCCGAAAATATTTGACTAAAACTATCTTTCTATTAAGTAAGACATTCAGAAAACTTGCTTGAAAATTGATGTTTCTTTACGTGAGCAATCTGACGAGAGAAGTTGACCGAATAGAATGCTAAAGAATCTTATAACATAGACTGAAAATGAAATTCAAATTTCTTGAACATCATAACTTTCTCAGAGGCTCAATTTCCCATTTGATATTAAGACTAAAATGAATCAGAATGCGTTAGAAGAAGTTTCCCGGTGATAAGAGGGCCATCTTGACTAGAAAAGATAGAGATTGAGAAGGGGACAGCGACAGGAGTTCGTATTACGTAGAGGATGGTAATTAGATTCAACATTTAATAAATGCCATTTATTTCCAATACTGACTCTTACACGTATTTTTCAGTAAGGGTAGATTGAAAGATAATGAACCCACTTCCATATATTATCTGCACTATAAAACGCATATAAACTTTGAAGATTTTTCGATTTTATAAATAAACATTTACTTGTGTTTAATTTTCCTCCAAAAGTATTCAAAGTTAATGTTATAATTCACTAGTATATAACTTCTTCCCAACTATTCCTTTTCTCTTTTAGTTATATTAAAGATTGCCCCACATAAAAACCAGAACGCAGAAGTGGATGCTAAGATCGAATTTTTACCCTCAAACATCTCGGATTTCATTGCGAAAGTATTTACGATGGTCTCATAAAAGTTCACCCCCGTGCGGCTCTGTATATAGCAAAGGGTTTTTTATTTAACGAGAGTGATTGGTATGGTCATCATTGGTTTGGGGATTTGTTTGCTGCAGCCGCAAATGGCCATGCCCCCAACCAATCGTCTCACAATTCCTAACCTTAAAACCAACCATTACATTGCTGTCATAATCCAACATTTGTTGTTCGTATTCTTCTCTTCCTGTACAGCTTTCAGAAAACTGTCACGCCTCAGAGTGTGTCTATTCCTCTTTTCCCAATGTTTTTTTCATATGTCACTCTTATGTGACATAAGAGTGACATAACATATATGTCATTATCTGAATATTAATAAGATTTGATTTCAGACATTGACCCACAAAAGTACCTTTCCTCTGCTCTGTTATCTTCCGCCACCCACTGCTTGACCCGAGTATCGTGTGTCAGGCGTAGAAGGCTAACACGCAAGCTCATTTCGGAAATTAAACAATCCCTCCACAGGCAGTCCTGTCTGATTCCTATCCACAACAGTTTATTTGGTTGTTTTATCAACTACCGCATACAGAGATTTGTAAATCACTGGCAGAAACTAGGATTTCCAGGTCTCATGCGTACTCGGCTGAAGTTTCGTATGTAATCCCAAAAATTATTTAATTTTTAGGAATAGTGAGACGTCCTGAACAGTTTTCGAATCATTTCTTACATTAAATACTTACATTATCGTGCCGTTCAGAGCATCTTCAGAAGGAAGAGGGACAAGAAGTTTATAAATTTACTCATATTTACGCTATAAAACTGGATATCTCAACGTCTTTACTTGAAAATAGCAAGGAGGAGTAAAGGTAGGGACAGTAAAGAATAAAAATTGGTACTTGGCTGTTGTTAGAGGCTTAATACACTCAGCCATTAGGGCTCCAGTTCGCGTCTTACCCTCTGAGACCAAAACGGAAAACAATTGAAACCTTTACGCGCATTTAACAGCAATGCTGTCATTATCATAGGAGGTAGGTTACTGTGTTCTCAATTCAAACCACCAGTTATACAATACCGGTTAACTAGAATACAGAATACGAGTTAATCCGTCTCTTTTCTTTGTCCCTGTTTTGGTTTCATAGGGTTAAGTGCGCACCGCCGACGAAACGACCCTTGGAGTGTTTTGAACCTCTAATTGAAAATAGCAAGCATTTTGGTTTGAAGATCCATTTATTCTGAAATATTATGTCATTAATTTCAGTTGATTACAAGCAATAAAATAAAAATTCAGTCGATTACAAAGGAATAAAATTTCTCGAAAATACTTTCTCATAGAAACGAGTCTCTCTCCAATTGAATTATACCATCGTTATTTTCTTGTGTGTTAACTCTACCTTCGTCAGTTTTTCAATTGAGTGCATATATCATACCTTTCATTTCATCATACATTTTAAATTCAATCATGTATTAACCAATTAAGCAATTCTAATATTCCTTCATACAATTTCTGGTTTACTTCCTTTATTTCGATAAACACCAAAGTAATGCACCAAGGGAATTTTTTCCTACTCTCTAGTGTTAGACAAGCGTATATTTTATTTTCTGTTCTATATATATTCCATAATGTTTTTGTCAAAGAAAATCTAGCACAGCAAAATATCTTAACGAATTGAACAGAAATGGTATTTGAAGTTCGCCGTCATTTGAAAATGCGCACATTTCGGATTTCAAATACCAAATGAACGTTCATAATTGATATAGAAATATTGGATTGGAGTTACTCATTAGAGATGCAAGCGCTATCTGTAGCANTATTACTCTGGTTATTATGTTTGAACATCCAAAGAAAGGCGAACAATTTATAGGCGAACATCCAAAAGAATATGCTTCCTCTGATAATAAAGTTTTTGTAGAATCTGTGGATGAACCTGTTTCTAAGTGAAACTCCATAAAAGTAATGGCTGCAATAACTATGTTCGAGATTCACAATTTTATTTTTGGAAAATGTTGTGAAGCTTGAACATATTTATTTCAAACATTATTTAAAGTTGTCTTTGCTTAAAAATTTTAAGACTTAGGAGTTTGAATGTTTTAAAAGCTTTCAGCCGACTGTAAAAGAATTAAAGCACAAAAAATAATAGTAAACCATATCTTATTAAGGTACAATCAGCTTAAAATGAGCAAAAGGCACAATTAAATAATAGCAATAGAAAGTTTGCTTACTTCAGAAAGTCTTTATTTGACTATTTTTCAGGAAATTGTTTATTCATGCGTTATTTTTTACATAAAACTGCCTGCTTTTTAAATTTAAAGTGGACTCGTACAAATATTAGAATGGCATTTTCTGTTCCACGATCAAATAGCGTGATTTAAGCGTTGAAACTCCCTTTCAGGAAAATCTATTTAAGAGATAACATAACGAGTCGAAATTAGAAATGAGTAGCTTGAAAGTGACTAACCCTTGTTGAGAATGGGAAACAAATTATCGTAACATTCGATTCGATTCGTTTAGAATAGGAATGGTCAACAACAACCTTATGTTATCAAAATTGCATCCGTGGCTGAAGTTCAGTACCTATTTCAGTACATAAAGCGTGAAATAAAATTATATTCGCTCTCTCAGATATTCTTTTAATTGGGAGTTTTAATTGGGAGGGTATATCTTATACTTAGCTTAGAGCCGTCTCGACAAAATGATATTTAAATAACTGAATTTCTTTTTATAATGTTTTCATTGGCAAATATATCACCACAACTTTCCTCAGTTTCACTTTGATTTATCTGTTCTTATATATTGGGTTACGTCTTCTTTAAATCACCACTGTGAGGTCACCAGCGACGATCCCAATTCTGCAATTAATATAATCACTATGGGTTGGCCTGACTCAGTGGAAGGCCATGACGAGGTACGAAAAGAACACAGGAATTAGTTGACTATTTTTTCGGTAAATTGTTTATTCGATCATAAATATTTTATACCGTTACGATGTCTCGCAATGATTGTCTTCTTTCCNCATTAATTTAACTATGAGCTATGTTACTTTGAAGGCGATTCTTATGGAAATAGTTAATGAGCATCGGGCGTCATAATTTGAGATACGCAAGGCAGAGCTATTTGAAATTCACAAAAGCGATTTTAAAATAAATAAGGAAGAGCTTAAAATGAATTAGTCTAGAAAATTTTAAACTGAAACTATTTTTGTAGTGTCGAATACAAGTACGAATTTTATTGTCTGGAGAATTTTCTTTTCGTTTCATTGATGAGTAGTATTGATCGGGATCCTTCTTTATTGCTCTTCCCCATTGGTTGGGCGAGACTTACCTGTTTAAATGTTCAACGCCAACTATAAATAAAGGAGCGAAACAGTTCACAGCTCAGAGGACAGAAGAGAATTCGTATCGTTTGTTCAAATATGAGCCTCTGATGGTCTGAGGTTATCTACTGAAGGCTCTTTAGATATAAACGTGTATCCCGGGGCATAATATGACAGCAGAGAAAGGTTTTTATTGAAGTTTTCTCGAAAAAAAGATATATCACGCCCGCGCTTACAATGAGTTTGATGGTTTTGTATACTTAGAGGTTTATACATATATACATCTTCAGTCACTGAAGATGGCAATTTGTTGCTGCTATTTGGTTTTATACTGTTTTTCTTACTAAACTTCATCTTCAGCAAGTCGTTTTCCTTTGTTTTCGGCTCTTGAATGCATTTTTAATTTTTGCCGGGCTTACACCAGAATCTACTTCTCTTGACGTTTTCCTTGTTGTTGGTCAATGGTTAATAGTGTTTCTTTTCAATAGGTTTTTGAACCTTAAGAACATTTTCCACGTTTTGCATTTTTAAATTTGGATGGTTTTTACTAATTTGGACATTCTACTCTTTGACTCTTCATTTAATTCTGTTTTTCTTTCCGATTTGATTCGAAAAGGTTTTTAATTCTTCTTTGAGATTAGTTGTAGGTGATTCAACCTCCCTATCTCAGTGTCACGGGAGAAAAATATTTTGCTAATAACCTTCAAAAACGGCTCGAGTATTTCCCAATCATGGAAACTAAATGTTTCCGAAAATGATTGCAGACCAGGATGAATTTTACTCTGCATTATTTTGACTTTAAACTCAAAACCATTCTGAGGATTATTCATTGATACTGTCTTTTCGTTTTCGATTTATATATTTTATTTATCAAGATTTGNAAGAATCATCAATTCCCTAGTGAGATATATGTACGAACCGCAGTACACACCTTAATTTTTTAAGCCTATGAGGACCCCTCAAAGGTGCAGTTAATCTCTTTCCGAAAAATACAAAATAGATGATGTATTTTGATTTGTCATCTACCTAATTCTTTCGCTCAAAAATTGCTCAAAAACCGCCCAAGCTGGTGAAATATACTCGCTTTAAACAACTCAATCGATGGCATTTAAAATAAATGCTATTATTTATTTGGTTTGAGATTCCTCTTCTTTGTGTCTTTGTTGCGTTCGCCGTCGTCCGCACCCTTTCATCAACGGCGATATTCCGCCGAAGAAAAAGAAATCACCTCCTACCGAGTCGAAATTTCTTGACACCGTTTCACAACCTGCTCCGCCGTCATATCAAAACCTCCTTTGAAAAAACGCCTCGTAAATACCACTGCGTGAGCAGACACCCACGCCCAATCCAACTGGTGCGGGAGAGCGAAATTAAAGAGGTGACGATCGAATGATGTGTATTTTCATTCTGACCGATTTTGCCAACTCTTACTTCTTGGAAAATATTGAGTTGTCGTTGGAAAGAAGTATTTCCTAAATCATCTAATCTTTCTCACATATCCATGCCGGTTTCGTTAACGTGACAGAACGGCACCTTTTCCCTCTCAAGCATACTTTATGATTAGGACATTTCCAATCATCGTGTGTTCTTTGCCCTTTGCCCAGCGGCGCTCCACTTTTTACCCTAGGAATAATGTTTTTTTACAAAAGTTATTGTCTATGTCTATGAATGTACCTTTTGGTGTATGGCAGGGGGTGCATGCACCATGACTCTACTATCATAATCAATGACTTTCGCGTATCGTTCGCGGAAAGATGAATTCTTGAATCGATTCGTTCAAGCATCTAATTCCCTGATCTTCCTCGCGGTATCAGCCTATGTAACATGGCATACGCATTATTTTGCAGTCCTGCGTTCTGAAGCATCTGAGTAACGCTCACTGATTTATGGTAGCAATTCTTCACGGAACGTATCGCCTAATTTTTCTAATTTCCGAATACAACACTTCTCGGCAGGATCAAATGCACTATTCGTGATCGCGTACTCAAGATGAGGCCTAGCTAACGCGAAATGACATCGCTGGCGAACTTATTCTTCGCTCCGACTGACTATTCTCTTCACGAATACGAATTTCTTTAGTGCTTTTCCACATATGTCATGGATTTGGATACTCAATATCGAGTCACAAATATATTTCTCTGTTAGTATTAGTATTGCTAGTATTAGTATTAGCAGTGCTTCAAGTGCTCAGGTCGTCTTACTCCCTCTAAAGGCGAACGCGCAGTCCACTTGGCTATCATATTTCTCTATTTTGAAAATAAATTGGCATTTCTAATAATCTTTAATCTGTCTCATAAACTTCTGTTAATTATTATTTTAATT
>KZ308181.1:216692-275818 GCA_000376725.2 Ladona fulva | reverse complement strand
TACGTCATTGAGGGGCGCATGTTTTAAGAATTGTGTTGAACAAACGACTCTAGAAATTTTGAAGTTCTATATTTAAAATATTAAATCAATTTATCGTCCCATGAACGAACATTTCAAAATTAAATTGACCTCAGTTGCACTATTTCAATTTTTTCGAATGTTTGAGGAATAATAATGTTGAGGAATAATTATTCACCTATATCTACAAATGCACCCTGTAACGGGGATTTGCTGAATAAACCACTTTTTTAAAACAAATAAGATATTTTTAACCACTACTAATCCAGAATGGATACGTTTCGTCAGTGAATAGTTTCGGCTAGTAAAACCGAATATTAGTAAAAGTTACAAATATCTTTGTTGTTTTAAGCCTCTTCCGTTGTTGTACCCTTTAATCCGCCTTTTGGCGTGTGGCCTTTCGGGTTGCACGAACCATTATTTCGTATTACGATTAATTTCGAGTGTCATTAGTGGGAAAAATAAATTCTTGGAGCGACTAGTCCTATTTCTCTAATTTGTCTGTATTAGAAGGTCTTGTATTAGAATGGCGTGTGTAACAGTGAGGACGAATTACATCGGTATCACCTTCCAAAAACGTACTTTCTACGAATTTATGCAGTAAAGATAAATAGATCAATAATTATATAATCAATAATATAATAATAATATTTATTATAATATATATATATATATTGTGTGCGTGCAGTTGGTAATTTATTCCGAATAATGAATACTTATAATTCTGTTTTATAGCGATGGACTTCAGCGCAGTTGGGATAGATTTACGATTCGGTGCATTTGAATGAGCAACGGTAAGTTACCTAACCGCGGCTTTCTTTTCGTTTATTTTTGTTGGACGCTAAAAGAGCTGAAAGGTCGCGGAGAAAATGTTGCAGAGTCTTCTATAGCACCGCTCATCCTTTCGGCGAAACTTGATTTACCTTTCCTCTGCTCTGTTATCTTCCGCCACCCACTGCTTGACCCGAGTATCGTGTGTCAGGCGTAGAAGGCTAACATGCAAGCTCATTTCGGAAATTAAACAATCCCTCCACAGGCAGTCCTGTCTGATTCCTATCCACAACAGTTTATTTGGTTGTTTTATCAACTACCGCATACAGAGATTTGTAAATCACTGGCAGAAACTAGGATTTCCAGGTCTCATGCGTACTCGGCTGAAGTTTCGTATGTAATCCCAAAAATTATTTAATTTTTAGGAATAGTGAGACGTCCTGAACAGTTTTCGAATCATTTCTTACATTAGATACTTACATTGTCGTGCCGTTTAGAGCATCTTCAGAAGGAAGAGGGACAAGAAGTTTATAAATTTACTCATATTTACGCGATAAAACTGGATAACTCAACGTCTTTACTTGAAAATAGCAAGGAGGAGTAAAGGTAGGGACAGTAAAGAATAAAAATTGGTACTTGGCTGTTGTTAGAGGCTTAATACACTCAGCCGTTAGGGCTCCAGTTCGCGTCTTACCCTCTGAGACCAAAACGGAAAACAATTGAAACCTTTACGCGCATTTAACAGCAATGCTGTCATTATCATAGGAGGTAGGTTACTGTGTTCTCAATTCAAATCACCAGTTATACAATACCGGTTAATACAGAATACAAGTTAATCCGTCTCTTTTCTTTGTCCCTGTTTTGGTTTCATAGGGTTAAGTGCGCACCGCCGACGAAACGACCCTTGGAGTGTTTTGAACCTCTAATTGAAAATAGCAAGCATTTTGGTTTGAAGATCCATTTATTCTGAAATATTATGTCATTAATTTCAGTTGATTACAAGCAATAAAATAAAAATTCAGTCGATTACAAAGGAATAAAATTTCTCGAAAATACTTTCTCATAGAAACGAGTCTCTCTCCAATTGAATTATACTATCGTTCTTTTCTTGTGTGTTAACTCTACCTTCGTCAGTTTTTCAATTGAGTGCATATATCATACCTTTCATTTCATCATACATTTTAAATTCAATCATGTATTAACCAATTAAGCAATTCTAATATTCCTTCATACAATTTCTGGTTTACTTCCTTTATTTCGATAAACACCAAAGTAATGCACCAAGGGAATTTTTTCCTACTCTCTAGTGTTAGACAAGCGTATATTTTATTTTCTGTTCTATATATATTCCATAATGTTTTTGTCAAAGAAAATCTAGCACAGCAAAATATCTTAACGAATTGAACAGAAATGGTATTTGAAGTTCGCCGTCATTTGAAAATGCGCACATTTCGGATTTCAAATACCAAATGAACGTTCATAATTGATATAGAAATATTGGATTGGAGTTACTCATTAGAGATGCATGCGCTATCTGTAGCATCGCATCCGTAATTGAATCAGCAGCACTAATCATGGTTATCACTCATTTATTACTCTTCTCCATTGGTTGGGCGAGACTTACCTGTTTAAATGTTCAACGCCAACTATAAATAAAGGAGCGAAACAGTTCACAGCTCAGAGGACAGAAGAGAATTCGTATCGTTTGTTCAAATATGAGCCTCTAATGGTCTGAGGTTATCTACTGAAGGCTCTTTAGATATAAACGTGTATCCCGGGGCATAATATGACAGCAGAGAAAGGTTTTTATTGAAGTTTTCTCGAAAAAAAGATATATCACGCCCGCGCTTACAATGAGTTTGATGGTTTTGTATACTTAGAGGTTTATACATATATACATCTTCAGTCACTGAAGATGGCAATTTGTTGCTGCTATTTGGTTTTATACTGTTTTTCTTACTAAACTTCATCTTCAGCAAGTCGTTTTTCTTTGTTTTCGGCTCTTGAATGCATTTTTAATTTTTGCCGGGCTTACACCAGAATCTACTTCTCTTGACGTTTTCCTTGTTGTTGGTCAATGGTTAATAGTGTTTCTTTTCAATAGGTTTTTGAACCTTAAGAACATTTTCCACGTTTTGCATTTTTAAATTTGGATGGTTTTTACTAATTTGGACATTCTACTCTTTGACTCTTCATTTAATTCTGTTTTTCTTTCCGATTTGATTCGAAAAGGTTTTTAATTCTTCTTTGAGATTAGTTGTAGGTGATTCAACCTCCCTATCTCAGTGTCACGGGAGAAAAATATTTTGCTAATAACCTTCGAAAACGGCTCGAGTATTTCCCAATCATGGAAACTAAATGTTTCCGAAAATGATTGCAGACCAGGATGAATTTTACTCTGCATTATTTTGACTTTAAACTCAAAACCATTCTGAGGATTATTCATTGATACTGTCTTTTCGTTTTCGATTTATATATTTTATTTATCAAGATTTGAAAATGTTAGTGATTTAGAAATGCGAGGATTATGTTTGAGTACACAAATTGAAAAGCGATGGAAAGAAAACCAACGATGCCTCTTCACGAATTTGATGGCTAATCGAAACAAATACGGTTCAATATATTAATTAAGAATGAATTCACTTTTTACTACTGCACTCATCTCTCTAAACTTTCCGAGGTATTGGAAAATGATTTCAAAGGAATGAAAGGCCTCTCTGCAAAAGGGAAGTATTGCACTTATACCTATATATATAGGGATATACATTGAGGAATGTATGCTATTCCGGAGGAATGCATGAATAGCATTTTTGACTACACATATTTTATAAAACTGTTAACTAATCCTGGATAGATTGTTACAAATAGAAAGTGAAGCATTGATATCAAGGCTGATAGTCTCTTTTCCTTGTGTTCTTTCAGTGTGGATTAGATAACTTTTGAAAAAAGGCACAAAAATTAGGAAAAATTTTTAAAGAAACGGGTTTGACTGTGTCGCCGAAAATATTTGACTAAAACTATCTTTCTATTAAGTAAGACATTCAGAAAACTTGCTTGAAAATTGATGTTTCTTTACGTGAGCAATCTGACGAGAGAAGTTGACCGAATAGAATGCTAAAGAATCTTATAACATAGACTGAAAATGAAATTCAAATTTCTTGAACATCATAACTTTCTCAGAGGCTCAATTTCCCATTTGATATTAAGACTAAAATGAATCAGAATGTGTTAGAAGAAGTTTCCCGATGATAAGAGGGCCATCTTGACTAGAAAAGATAGAGATTGAGAAGGGGACAGCGACAGGAGTTCGTATTACGTAGAGGATGGTAATTAGATTCAACATTTAATAAATGCCATTTATTTCCAATACTGACTCTTACACGTATTTTTCAGTAAGGGTAGATTGAAAGATAATGAACCCACTTCCATATATTATCTGCACTATAAAACGCATATAAACTTTGAAGATTTTTCGATTTTATAAATAAACATTTACTTGTGTTTAATTTTCCTCCAAAAGTATTCAAAGTTAATGTTATAATTCACTAGTATATAACTTCTTCCCAACTATTCCTTTTCTCTTTTAGTTATATTAAAGATTGCCCCACATAAAAACCAGAACGCAGAAGTGGATGCTAAGATCGAATTTTTACCCTCAAACATCTCGGATTTCATTGCGAAAGTATTTACGATGGTCTCATAAAAGTTCACCCCCGTGCGGCTCTGTATATAGCAAAGGGTTTTTTATTTAACGAGAGTGATTGGTATGGTCATCATTGGTTTGGGGATTTGTTTGCTGCAGCCGCAAATGGCCATGCCCCCAACCAATCGTCTCACAATTCCTAACCTTAAAACCAACCATTACATTGCTGTCATAATCCAACATTTGTTGTTCGTATTCTTCTCTTCCTGTACAGCTTTCAGAAAACTGTCACGCCTCAGAGTGTGTCTATTCCTCTTTTCCCAATGTTTTTTTCATATGTCACTCTTTAACCCGGTAATATAATATATAGCTTAAATGGATTTTAACTTATGTTCACTACAGCGCCCGGAATTATTATGTCTTACAAGAGTTAAAGTGAAGATTATGGTTGATGAGCTAATTTGTCATTAACGAAACGGTATAATACTGGGCCATAAAGTAAAGATTATCTGAATATTAATAAGATTTGATTTCAGACATTGACCCACAAAAGTATCTCGCTGATGATCACAACTGATTGCATAGTTATCGTTAATGGATAGAAGGGAATCTTTTTATATAAGATAGAAGAAATAACTAAACTATCGAACATTCGCAAAGTAATGAATTTTAAATTGTCAATAAAATAATTGAACTTCTTAGTTCACATAATGAGAGAGTAGGGAGTCTCGTGGATAGTCGCTAAGTAGGTAGCGCGTTCGCCTTTTGTGAAAACTGTTTTAGGCTCGATTCCTGGTGGGGGTCCATGTGTACGAAATACCTCAGCTGTCGAAAATAATACAAGAGGGAAGGGTAAATTATAGTATGTTGTAGATGTGTTTAAGCTTGTCCTTTAAGAAAATTTAGAAAGTTGATGTTTCGCCAAATTTTAAATTTTTAAACGCAAAATTAAGATAAATATGCAGAATGACATCTGGTAATGAAAGAACCATTAATTTAACTGTGGAAATTAATGTGAGCTATGTTACTTTGAAGGCGATTCTTATGGAAATAGTTAATGAGCATCGGGCGTCATAATTTGAGATACGCAAGGCAGAGCTATTTGAAATTCACAAAAGCGATTTTAAAATAAATAAGGAAGAGCTTAAAATGAATTAATCTAGAACATTTTAAACTCAAACTATTTTGGAGTGTCGAATACAAGTACGAATTTAATGTCTGGAGAATTTTCTTTTCGTTTCATTGAGGAGTAGTATTGATCGGGATCTTTCTTGATGGGGTACACAAATCCGTAATATATGTCGACGAACACTTTAGAAACTCTGATTCGTGAATAGAATAGTCGGTAGGAGCGAAGAAAAAGTCCATGAGCGTTACTTTGCGTTAGTTGGACCTCATTGAATAAGCGTGTAGTATATGGACCGATAAGTGTTATATTGGAAATTAGAAAAGGTACAACTTTTATTAGAAATAGAAAGAAACTTTATTGGAATTAGAAAGGCGATACGTTTTGTGAAAAATGCTGCAACAAATAGTGAGCGTTACTCCGATACTTCGGGACGCAGGATGGGAATCTCTAGAATACGTAATATTTAAATAAAGGCTTAATTTACTTGTTTTAGTTGTCTGCTAATTACAGCTATTCTAGTGCACTTTTCCAGGTGCTAAGCAATCGGCCCCATGAAGAATCTCGTGCACTATGCACCAACACCGGTTTGACTGCTGCGAGGCCACGATGAAACCAGATTCTCGCTGTTTCCGTTCGAAGACAAGGAGGATCTCAGCGGACTATTGTTTCGCCAGATGGAGCCACGAATGCAGGGAGATGTCCACTCTCGGGCTGTTTTATGTTCGAACCGCTTTCGGAGTTTTGGTGTCTCATTTAAGTGGGTCCTAAAGTTTCACTCGAAAGCATCCGAAAGGCTAAAAGACGACTTCATTGCGGAATCCGCCATCTTTTAGAAGAGAAAAGGGATTTTTATAAATTAGAATTTCTTGTACTCGAATAGTAATGACTAATGGAAAGAGTGGAGAGCAGTTCTTTCGTTTGGCGAATTATCCAGAGAGATTTTATCGAACAGAATTACAAATAGATAACCACGGAAAAGGCGTTTCCCAGAGTTTTGTCAAGAATGTCAATGTCAAGAAAAAAGTAGAACATTAAAAATATTTCTATACATTTAAAACTAATCGCTAAACTTCTTCGTAGCGTTATCGGTCACCAATTTCAAGCCGGATTCGAATCATACATCATTGTCGCGACGTCTTTTGGGAAACCTCCGATTCTTAGCTGATCATTCCCTATTTTAACTAATTTATTCAATCGCTATTTATTTTACTGTATTAATTATGTGATATTTTTATCAATACAAAGTTCGCAAGTTAATTATAAGACTTCGAACTCGTCCTATACGTAAACACGTGCTTACAATAGTAAATCCATTCATACATTTCTTAATACCGTAAGCCGTATTCCGCTTAATTTTCAAACAATCAGTATTCTTCCCTTCGCTTTCTTCGATTTAGGTGTAATTATAACTTAAAATATAGCTGCCACTTAGTGATTATAGCATACTAGTTTGAAAAACATCTTCCTTAAATTATTCAGAGAAATTTCAAAGCAATCATTATCTTAATTCTATTCTTTGTTATTAAAATAATTGCTTTTTATTTACTAATTTTTAATTACTAATTTAAAATGGAACCTTTCATGTAATCAGAATATATAAACGTTTTACATGAGCATAATTAAAATATAACTGCAGGGATACACTCATACGAAATTTCCACTAATTATACGTCTCAAACGACTTATTCGTCTTCGCGTCACTAATCTTTTAAATATGTATCAGGCTTCTACTCATTACAAATCATTCTCTACTTATAATACGATTGACTTTGGTGTCCTCTCTAAGACATTTGAGGGCAATTAGAGCAAATCTTTCATATCTAGTAATTAAATAAAAACCACCGTAAGAATTTAAAAGTTCATGGTGTTCTGACGTTAGCGTTATCTCTATTTGGATTCATTCTTGATTTGAAGAATGCCGTTGACCTTAATTTAATATAAGCAGTGCTATATATAATACATAAAACATGGGATTGGCTCTTTGGCAGAAAGAACTATTACGAAAAACAGCTAAAATAAACCGAAAAATTTTAATTCAGTTTTTATCAGGCTGTTGTATTTTCTTAACATCTAAAGTTGTTAAAGAGGCAGAATTATTGCATGAGAAAATAAGAGAAAGTTAAGCTTCTAAGAGGAAGGTATTTTACGATGACCTCTCGACTTCTCTGCTCGAATTTCACAACCTCACCTATGTAAATAACAAATGCGAGTATTTACTTGGTTTTATGGGATGGGAGTGAATCCAGAGAGGAAACCGGTAAGTCATTATATTTATAAATCAACTTTCGAGGTCCTCATATTTGTTTGAAATTGCTTCTGGAGCCAAACCTCAGCACAAGGAGAGTGTGTTTTTATTCAAACGTAATGAATGAAAATTGATCAAAATATTCGGACACTCGCACATTTGCGCATCCGAAGTAAAAATGATTATTATATTTTTTGGAAACGATAATAATTACACGTAAACTCCTAGAGATATGTACATTCTGAAAATCTTTTTTTGTATAAATAGATATTTGTAAATGTTTCTTCTCTGATTATTTTTCGTCGCTAAGAATTCGTCGATGAAATTTTACTAAATAAATATACGATTTAGATTAACCATAGATATAAAACAGCTAATATGTCTCCTTCTACGACAATAGTATTAAATACAAACATAGCCATATGTCTGCCTGTATAGCCATCAGTCGGATAACTAGTCGGATCCTCAACCCCTTTGGAAAATGGATAAGGCAAGGTGAGGAGTGAGGGACATTCTTTGCCATATCTTTTTTCCTCGAACAAGACAGAATAGCAGCCTGCTACCATGTCTTGATGAAAGAACATTTTTTATTTTTCTTTTGGTATAGGTTAGAGGAAAAAGTATCTTTCATTTACTCTTATCAGAGTTCTGCTATTCGATAAGATAATGTAAAAAGCTACTAAAGAATTAGAGATGCTGAATAATGGCATAGATTAAAGCCTCTCCTTTTTGGATGCTATGAAAATTGTCCATTAATTTCTGTGCTTCAATTACTTGGATTTGTTCCGCTGATAGCATTCTGACTTAATGAGGAAAGCAATGGTAAACTACCTCACTCCTCATTTTGCCTAGTTCCAACAGCCCCCTCTCCAAACCTTTTCGTTGGAGGGTTCAAACCAGCCTCCAGGCTGAAGACTTTACAGACTATACGTATAAAGAAATCATTTTACTTAATTCTTTATAAATTCTAGATTCTCTGGCCGTACTTCGTGGAAAGACATCAGAAATGGCAAAACCATACTTAGTATTATCCACAAAACTTTTAATGCGACCGGTTTCGTCTACAAGCCATCATCAGGATTGATGATGCCATCTATCAAGCCATATCATCAGGGACCTGATGATTGCTTGTAGCCGAAACCGGTCGTATTAAAAGTTTTGTGGATATTACTAAGTTTGGTTTTGTCATTTTACTTTATTCTTTTACATAAAAGTAAATTATACAGTGTTACAATATGCTATTAGTATAACGTACATTGTAAGTAGATTCCATATGCACAAAACACGAGCTTAAAGGCAAAAGTGAAGTATATGTCAGTAACTTCACAAAAGGTCAGAGAAGTAGGGCTAATCTAAAAATTCTTTGACCGAATAATATTTATCAATCGACATTTTTTCTATTTTCGTGTAAGAAAAGGTAGAAGTATTTCCTGTTAAAGAAAAGAAAATTGCTGTCCCGTTTCATCAAGCTGATCTTAGCGTTTCCCTCCTATTTAGTCTTCTTCTTTGACTTTTGAGATCAATTCCTCTGTATGAATATCCCTATAATTTCTCTCGACTTGATGTTGTTGGACCTCTGATTACGGGTCCTTCGTCTCGAAATAAAAGTTTCTTCTTCCTTTCTCAACTCGCTAGGTAATCCGTTTCGCCATCATTCTAACGGGATTGTTTGTTTTTCTCGGACAGCCGACGTGCTAAAGAGTAAAGCGCGCCTCAAGATTTTTTTCCTACGAAAGAATGAAGAAATGTATCCTTTTAACCAGGGCTTTAAAGAGAAGAAATGCTCGAAACACCGGAAAGGAATTCGTGAAGAATTTCATCATACGGAGACGAGAAAACGAGGCTTTTAGGAAAAAGCGCGAGTTTTCTAAAAAGAGTTTGGACTAAGTGGCTATTTTGGCAAAAAATGCAAACAGAAATTTTCGGATCTCATCCGTGTCCGTCATTCTCGACTTCTTTCTCAAAATGTTGCCTGTCTTAACGTCTGATGCCACTGTCCGCTAAAACTTCAGAATTTCTGTCAGGAAAAAAATAACTATAGCTTTGGAGACGGCAATCTGAGTGGAAACGGTCTGTAGATTTTATAAAAAGCGGAATTCGTTAACTGGTTCTCTTGGCGTTTTCTTGATGTGCTTTTCTCAAAAAAACCTTCGCTCGAATCTTCAAATAGCAAAATTGTGAGGGATCCGAGATTTCCTCCTTGCATTCTAAGAAAAAAGTGTTTTCTTAGTACTACCTGTTGAAACGTTTACAAGTGTAACGTTTAACCAGTAATTCTAAGTGAGGATAGATTGATTGTTTGTATATATTTCAATGGGTTTTTTCCCATACAGTATTTGATGTCCAGTTCAATTACAGTCAAACCTCTTTATTGTACCACCATACGTTCTTGAACATTTTTTTCGCATTGAGTGAAGGTATTATAACGAAAAAAAGGGAGTTTCTCTCCTGAGTTACTGGATTATGTAATCCCTGTGATACTTCCTGGTATAGGGAGAACAAAATGCCGTGGAATATTATGAAATATTTATTAAATAATGTGTAATTATGAAAATTTTTGTGTACATGCAATGTGCAGGTTGACATACAGTACGTGTTGCTGTGCCATATCTTTGTCTTTATAAATTCCAATAGACACGTAGCATTTCTTCTTCACGTCAATTCCTCCAACTAAAATACATAATATAAATGCAATGTAATCTGCCATGGAATTCCAAGTAAAGTCAGAAAGTGTAACACATATGAAATGGGTTCGATTCCCGGTGGATTGACGTGCAAACGACCTCAGCTGTCGAAGCATTTTCAACAATACTACTATTGCCTTTCATAATGCCCTAGAGTTGGCATAAAATCGAGATTTCATATTAGAATCGAATAGCAGAATATCACGTATTTTATGGCAATAAGCGATGGTGGCACAGTAGTGAGGCTTTGGGTATGGAGTCAATCGGCAGAGGGATCGTTTGATTGAAGCATTATTCGTTTTAGGTTATTATTCGTTTATAAGAGGAAATAATTATTGATTACGTGAAAGTATTCTTTTTGATCTGTTCATTGTGAGTCCTGGAATAGTCAGTATTGTTCACATTTAAATGGATTATGTTCAAATGCAATTGGAATTCTGTGTCCCATTCTTTTAATTCCTTTCTTGATTACATCCATCTAGATTTTAGAGCTCCGGGATAATTCCTCGCGTTAAAAATTTGGCAAAATCTCTAAATTTAGCAATAAATCTGTTTGCATCTCATTTGAAGTTTTGAGCGACGTATTGTCAAGCAGCGATGAATCTCTAATATCTTAAACATGGCTGATAAGGTAAAGAAATTTTACTTTGTTCTGTGCAGATTGCAAAGGAGCAAAAGATATTTCAGTAGAATGGATAATCCTGTATATTTCTGTGTTATCTGTCTCTACTCGTGGTCATTTGTGGCAGTTTACAAACACGGGCACCAACCTAATTATAGAAGATCAAACCTTGCAAATCATAGATACACAAAACAGCAATAGAGAAAAAAAATAATTTGACATATGTTAAATCCATACACACAAATCTATCGTCAGGAATTCAAATAATAGCAATAATCATAGATTTTAAGGGAAAGATTAAGTAAAATATGACAGATAAAAAATCATACATATAGTTGAGCCAATAAAAATTCAAAGTAAAGTTTTACTTGAATTATTAAGCACAATTACTATTAAAGAAAACATAAATTATTCATTAAAAGTTTTAAAAATATAGTAAAGTCTTAATTATTCAGAAAAATGAGTATTTAAAGAATTCGTCCACATAGATAAATCGTGTTGAAAAAGTCCAAATTAGAAGGAAGGACGTTAGCCTATTCTTCTGATCACATCATTCTAACCAATGGATTATTATAATTGGCTCTATGAAAATTTACACGGAAGGTGTCCTTAATTTGGCTTTGTTTACGGATATGAAAAGTTACTAGCAGTAGTAATTTTGAGGAGGATAAGCAGTTATAAGGTTACTAATAAAGAAACTAAATGTCAGATCAAATAAAATCATCTGTTAATAGGCAAATTTTCCATATATATCAAAGTAAAATAAATTCATCACTCGTTCGTGAAATGAATGTTCCTGAACATTCAAGATATCCATCTTGATCTTCCTAGAATTTAATTATCTTTTTATTACTTTTTCTGGTAATTAAATTTACTATGTCCAAAACGGGTAGAGAACACGGAAATAAATTAGTAATGCATATTATAGTTTCATTTGGCATAAGCCTTCCAAATTATGAAGATTATTCCAGGAAAGCAGTTCATGTAGTAAATTTTGAGCCCTCAAATTTGGTTGTCTCAAAGAGATGCCATGGACTCAGAATATTTTATATTTCTTTAATCTCAGCTTAATGCGAAGCGATGGAAAATCTACCTTATTGTATAATAAATAAATATTAATAAATGTATGATTTTTGCTCAATGAGGATATTACGTAGTCTATTGTCAGAAATACGAGCTTAAGAATTCATGAATATGTTTTAAATTGCGTGATGCGTGTATAGTATGTATAAGGCGTTGAAAGCTGTAATTAAAGCATAGCGTAAAACCTCTCCGTGAAGTGATTAATGAGTGTATGATCTCCGGCGTGACTTTCGCATCACCGTCTGAACTCTCGCTTCCTTCTTAATCACGGTCCTATCTCATTTTTCTAATTCGAACTTGCCTGGCCTAACTTACTTGCAGATACAGCGTTAATTGATGATATTCTAAACCATTTAAACATTGTTTGTATCACTTTCCACTCAACATTGAAGCAGGTTTTAAACTTTTACTTATTTTAAAAAATGTGATATCCTATAAGCCCACAGGTGGCTCATTATTCACTTTCCTTTTCATCTGAGCTGTGGTTGAGCTGCACTCCCTCCAGCAAACTTCTAAAATGATTTACTAATCAAATTACCTTTTTCTAGGATTAACGTCGCCTTATTGGTCCATTTTTAATATCAAATATACATATTCATTAGGCCACCGATAATCAATCAACCTGTAGTGGATTATCGCTGATGGTGAATCTCACGGACCGCCAAACTATTAATTTTGAATCCTACGTATCACAAATATGAAGTTCCTTAACATTGTTCTATTTGTTACATTATGTTAAATTTCACCGAAGTTAAACCCTTCTCCGAATCCCTCATTTATAATTTATTTAAATTTTACCTTTACAATTTACACTAAATGGGTAGCCGTTCATATCCGTCAATGAAATGTACATTAAACGGTGAAAAGGCGACTATTATTTCCAGTTTAAATTAAACACGGAACCAGAGTGAATGCATTACTATGTAGTAAATAGGCTTCCATCTAAAACAGGTTCACCAAAGAGCCCAACGTAAGTGCTGGCTTCGGCTGAGGCTTTTGATTCGCTCGAAATAAGAATTGATTTCAGCGCGGATAAAATACGCGGGAAAGAGAAATAATTTCGTTTTTCCGTGCACTTCCGTTTATTTCCCGCTCTTTTGTGTAGTCACATTGTTTGTTCAGTGCACGTACTTATTGTGTGTGTCAGATAACACATGTTACTTCGCCTTTGTGATTGTAGAATATCATTTGAAACCATACTTACAAATTTCAAACTAGTATCTTGCACAAAACTCTGATTTTTAACGATGAATAACAACTTGTTAGATGCCATCATCACACGTGAATTGGCGCCAATTCTTCATGTCTATACGTTTCACAGCTGTGCTTTTTCTGTCATTTTCGACATTTCTCCTCATTTTTATTGCATTCGTTGAGATCTAACATGATAAGATAATATTCACTGATTCCTTTCTGAATAATTTCTTCACATCCGCTTTGTTCGATTCCTGTGCATGGAATGTCTTACTCACAAATATTGCATCGTTGACAGAGGATCTCCTTCGGCTGTTGGAATGGCGACGAGAGATAATTGCGCTGCTGAAGGAAACATTGACCCTCGGATTTTTAAATGTGAGCAATATTCAGTGTTAAGGGTTGAGTATGTTTGAATGGCAATGCAAGAATCAAGTTGTCTGAAGACAGTTTGGATGACCTCTTTCAAGGTATGTTTAATTTCTTCTGTCTTTACTTCTTCATATTCTCTGGTGATTGGCATCATAACTAGAAGCAGCACTAATTACTCAGGCGCCCCTATGCAAAAGTAAACGATGGCACCCCGTATCCCTCTTTAGGTACTGATAGTAAGAGATAACATACTAAGGGAGCCCCAAGCTGGAGTTTATATAAACGAAAGAGTCTGTATTCGGAGTTTTCTTATAATGAAAGAGGAATAAAACTACTTAATCATGTGGTAACGTGCATAAGTTGTTCTTATTTCTCTTTCATCATGAACAGTCACCACGAAGTGTAGGCCGATGTAGTGGATTTTCTTCTTACAAAATCTAACTTACACAGGAAATACAAACGCTTGGTTTGGTTTGCGCGAAATTTGAGTTGATATACGGGTTAAAAAGCACCGCTGTAGAGTAGGGATGAGATCCTCATGTGATCATGTAAATCAGGTTAGTTGTCAAGCTTTTCAGCAAGAAAGTATTGGACGAAGGGTTACATTAATTCCATTTTATGTAGGTATGGGAAAAAAGTAATTTAAAGTTCTTAGAACTAACTCTTTGGATTAGATATTTTTTCATCTCATACTCCAAATTGTAATCCACTAGGGGAAAGGTGATTCACCATTCATCATGAAATTCAACGCTGAAAGTACAAAAAATGTGATGCGATACGAAAATTTAACGCGCAAAATATCATTTGTGGAAGTATTTACAAATCAGTGTCATCAATAATTCCTTATACGTAATCTTCACACTCCATCGATCTTTAAATTATCTACAGAGCCTCTGTTTAATTTATTACTTGCAAATTGCAACTTCTGTTGTAAGTTCAGCAACCAATATAGTCGTTTAAAATAAGAAAGTGTTTTTTTATCTTCTAATGCATTTCCAATCAACGAAGATATTAATTAGTATGAATTTATATGATTTAAGTTTTCGCTTTGTAGATTTGATAAATACACAGTGTAATGATTCAACTTGCAGGGAAAATTCCAACATTCACATGGTGAATATAACGCCGTTGAATAAATCATTAATTATCCATTATATTTTGCTTGTATCAAACTAAAACTATTTAAATTTCCCCGCAACTACTAAATAAACTACTATTTACATTGACAAGTACAATTTACAACTTCGCTTACCATTCCGCTGAATATCTTTAAATACACTTTCTCAGACTCTTATAACGCAAAACGTATAGAACATGTACGTTACTATAAACAACACTTACTCGCTACAGGTGCTAATTCAAAATTGCAAAAAGAGAATCCCTTGTTTCCCTAATCCCTTGTTTCTGTAGTTTATTTGGTAGCAGCTGAATGCTGGAGAACGGTTCTTGCAGGCTACGCAGCATGCGCTAGCGCCAATGGTGGCTTGTCCTTGGAATTATACATTTTTCTGTAATGTCTGCAGTCTTCGGATTGGCGGCTTCGTTACCATATACGAATACCATGTATAATTTAATACATTTTTTAATTGTAGAATTGTGAAAATGTAATAAATTTTACGTGGCCTGAGAATATTTCATCAGTATCTTAATTATTACATATTTAACAATGACATTCTAAGCAAACGAAAACAAACAAAAAGTGAAATTTTTCTCAGGGAACAAATCAAATCATATAATTCTTTCTTCTTATGACCAGTTTTACGTAACTGAGTGGAATGAATAAATCCGTTCTCATGCAATAAATTTATGCAATGCATAACAGTTTGGGATTTTAGCAAGAGTTGCTCATAATTTGAAATCATCTTGTCGCGACCGTAAATCATACAAGGCTGCCAGTAGATGCAAGTGGGCTCCAGTAGGCAGCGGAGATGCCTAAAACCAAAGACTAGAACTGTCAACTTAGTTCCAGCGGTCGCCACAAGGGCGGCGCTGGCGCATGATGGTGCCTTTGTTACTATAGTACCATGAAAACTAAGACGGTCACCTCTAAAATTACTGGAAAGAGAAACAAATATCCGATATTTTTAGATAAAAATGGCGGATTTGTGATCAAATCGACAGCAAAACGCTTAGGAATCGCAAAATAAGAAAAAGTATAGTTTTAGTCGTTGAGTGAAGCAAAAGTTATGTAAGTCCGTTATCATTTACGTATTCAAATGAATGAATGGAAAAATAAAAACCTTGCAGTCGGGAAATTGTAAAATTGCGTCTAATCTTTTCCTGGAGCCTCAACGTCTTAGAGACACAGTGTAACTTGTCTCATAGCTCTACAGCAAAACGTTTCTGAGTGAGGACGGTGGACGGACGGACAATATGCAAATTATATATGAAGATAATTTTACTACCCGAGAAAGTTGTATCCGAAATTAAGGTGTAAAATATCCAGCTCCTTAAACAGTCACCGTTGTAAACAGAATCCGTTGTAGGACAACTAACCTTATGGACAATATTACTGTATACTTATCCGTTGGATTAGTTTTTCTTATTGATATGCTGGTTGTTAATCCAATGGCGTGTACGAGTATACTTTTACGAGATATTTATATACACGTATATGGGCATGGTGGTGTTAACAACCAACGCAGAAATAATAATTAGTTGACAATCTGAATGGGTGTTTTATTTATAGTCGTAGCTGGTCTGCGTATTTCGTATACTTTTTGCTGTGGCCCTTCGATTAAAAGGGTTGGACAAACTTAGCCTATAACATAAAAATTTATTGTCCATTTGGAGGTAGACTGTGAAATTCTGTTAGTATCAATAATGAAATTCAGACGGTGGAATGTGCCCCTGAAAATGAGAAGGAGCTGAGTAAGATGACGATGAAACTTTGGCTTCTCCTTCTTCGTCAGCCTTCCCACCCCGTGTTACGCCTCAACAATGGATGCGATATACAGCATGTCATTGCTTCCTAAACAGAGATTCGAGAGGATTTTGAGAATCGTGATTAGGTGCAGTAAGCCGTTCAAATTAGTTTACGCTCCGACGCCCATGGCGATTATATCTCTTCGGCGTGATTAAGCGTTCGCCTTTTTTCGACATGTCGGATTGGAATATTAGCCACGTCGAAGAAGAGGCGGTTAGTGCTTTGTCATCTTCCGACTGACCATCGTCTTTTCCAGACAGTCATCGCCTTTGGCCAGGGAACATTTTTGTACGGAATCTCGGATAATTTGTTTCGGAGCGAAAGGTCAAGTTTGTTTGATAAACTGGTTGTGGTTTGTTAACCGCGAGCGGTAGCCGGTGATTTATTTTTCTTTGCCCGGAAAGTGAAATCTTTGGTATTAATCAATCAGAATCGAAAATTCATGCCATCGGTCGCGAATGGGTCTTGAATCTGAGATCCCGCTCGTTTAAATCAGGGAATAGACCGAATCATAAGAAAGTCGTTTCTACATCTACGTCTACATAAATACCCTGCAAGCCGCCCTTCGGCGTTTGGAAGGGGGTGTAAACACCAAGAGTAGTACTACCTCTTTACTTTATTGTTATCGCGTATCGTTCGCGAAAAAAATGATTCCCTAAAACGACTTGTCCTCGCATCTATTTATCTTATTTTACGCTCACTGTCGAATCGGCCGAAGTAGAATGGGGGTCGCATAATACCAATTACGTCTTTTGAAAATATATTTCCTCTGAATGTATCTAACAATCGCAGCCTAGCTTCTAATCTCCTTTCTTTCAAGGATTCCCAACCTGCGTCTGTGAGCATTTGCGTTACACTTGCTTCTCTATCGTAGCACTTTTTAACAAAACGTATCGCCTTACGCTGCACTTTCTCGAGTTCGCGAGAGTTCGTTTCATCCGCTGGGTCCCATATACTCGCCGCATATTCCAGATGGGGCCTAACTAACGTAAAATAGCATCGCTCTCTAACCTTTTCATCGCATCTACCTACAATACGCTTTATAAAACCGAGCTTTTTAGTTGCTTTACCGCATATTTTTCGAATGTGTGTGCTCCAGTTTAAGTTATTGGTTAGGGTGATTCCAAGATATTCTACTGAGTCGACTACATTTAAATTCGTTCCACTAATTTTGTACGGGCGGTTCTGACTCAATTGTTTCCTTTCGAAGAAATTTACTACAGAGCATTTATCTACATTAAGATCTAGCTGCCATTTTTCGCACCACATTTGTATATGAGCTAAGTCGTTTGAGAGTGAAGCACTATCTTCGTCACTTGATATTTCTCTATATATTACCGAATCATCCGCAAATATCCTCACATTGCTATCGATCTTGTCGCTTAGGTCATTGATATAAATGAGGAAGAGTAAAGGTCCGATTACGCTGCCTTGGGGTACGCCTGAAGTGACTCTGACTTTATTCGAACTAACGCCATCAAGTACCACTTGCTGTTCTCTCTCGTGTAGAAAATTCTTTATCCATTCAATTATTTCCTTGTTGATACCTGCTAATTTTAGTTTGTAAATTAATTTGTAGTGGGGGACCCTGTCGAAAGCTTTCTTGAAGTCAAGGAAAATAGCGTCCACTTGTTTTTTACTTTCGGCAGACTTTAAGATATCGTGGACGAATAGAGCTAGTTGAGTTTCGCATGATCGGTTCTTTCTAAATCCGTGATGTTCTTACTGAGGAAACAACTGCTATCTAAGAAATTCATAAGTGAGCTAACAATGACGTGCTCCATTACTTTTCCGGAGGGCGAAGTTAATGAGATGGGCCTATAATTTCCTGTGTTCTCCATTAATCCACTTTTACAAACAGGCGTAACATTCGCTGACTTCCAATCTACTGGGACCCTACCTTCGTACATGGACTTGGTAAATATAATTTTGAGATAAGGGGCGACACTTTCTACCATTTCTTTCAATACTCTAGCCGGAATGCCCTCCTGACCTGGCAAAAATTTGATTTGAAAATGAAAAGATTTACACGGTTATGTAGTAAAACAATCTTTCCGAGATTGGAGAGCTAATTTGTGATATATTTCTTAATGAATTTAACCCTCTCGGGGGGTGGTTATCCCTTAAACCACCCCTCGCTGCGCCACTATGTAAGATATAATTGTTCTTAATGGTTTGAATATAATGATTAAATGAATAATTCATTTAATCATTATAGTGTCAATATAATTTAAAAGTTATCGAAGAGTTTTTTGCTTCTGTTTTTCTGAAAGCTAAACTCCTTTATTTTGATTTTATTAATGATAGATCAAAATTTTTGCAACGTATAATTAACGTGGGTGTATTGCCCAAAAAAAAACTGAACTTATGATGTGAACTTATGGTCCATTTCTCAGAATAGTGGTTGCAGTAATTGCAGTAATATATAGGAATATCGAGGAATCAGTAACACTCTTAGAATTTTTTCGATATTATTAACAAATTTAGAAACCTTTAACTCTGATACTCGGTGATATACCTATTTGAATACCTACTCGTAATGACAATAAATTTTCCAATTGATATACTACGTGAACTGAAAATAGTACAAAAAGAATATGACTGCGTCAAATCAGCATCAATACTGGCGATACTTAGTACTGCTAGAAAGAAGTTTGGGAATTTTCATTCCATCATTAACTTGTCATACAAAAATAAAGTTTTTTACTATAAAATAAACTCACAAAAGGTTCCATTTCTATGGTTTCACCCAGAGGCGTAGCCAAGGAGGGTGGTTTTGGGGGCTCAAACCCCCCGTCCCCATGAAAAAAGAGCCAACAATTAATGAAAGCTTGCGATAGGGTGCAATTATGACATAGCATGGATAGTAGGAAATGACTACGCCCCTGGTTTCGCCCAATGTAGTGCACGTTGTACGAGAGACGTCTCTTTCCTTTCCTCTTTCATGGACGCCTGCAAAGGTTGGATAAAGCTTTCTTTGCAATACTCTATTCGGAAATTCATTTCCCTATTTCAGCTCTTCGAATAACCAATCCTCTGAATGCAAAGGTTTTTGAAGATATCATCTTTACCCTTGACTAGTTGCGATAACTTCATTTCCTCGAAATTCAACTTTTTGGACTTTTCAAAGAGAAATTTTTTTAAAATGGAAAACATAAAATCAAACAATCAAATCCTAAGTGAACAATTTATCAGTAACACACACTCTACGATGTTTTAACTTTCAAACTTAGTTTGTAAATGGAAAAAATTATTTCCGAAATACTAACGTGAATCTGCTATCACAAAGGCAGGAAAATGCCGTCGAAGACTTGTGGCCATTCGTTCACCCAATCACACAGCTTAGAATTTATTGGTATTTTCTTCGCGAATCACAAGATCCTTGTAAGGTGGTTAGATTTGTTCCAGGGATGTTAATATCACTGCAATCTCTACCTTTTGCTGCAAAAGCGGCACTTTTGTTTCATTCCCATTCAAGGATAAGAACAATCGGTCTTAGGAATAATTGAATCATCGAAGTCGTCCGTTTGTTGCCGCCGTCCTCGAGGTGTCAATGACCCTTTGCCCTTTTGAGTTTCGACGCCTTTCAGCGATTGTTATTTCACTCTCCGGAAGCGCTGTCCCATAAAAAATTATCGACTTTCGTATCACAACCATTCGCACGAATAATTTCGAAGATTGAGTGAGATAATGTTTATTTTTTTACGTTGTTAGGATGCCGGGCCTGAGGCTGAGGACCACCCCAGATGGCGTTTTTTATCCTCGTCATGAAAACGAGGCCGAGCTGAAGTCCTCGAATTACAGTCAAACGATTCACTCAGCCTGGTCGCTTTTTTCGAATTCCGATTCTAAATAGAATTTTAGCAAGTTTTGACTTGCTCTTGTCGAATCCTAAAAATATCTATAATATTTGCAATTACATATTAAAATCGGTTACTATCCAGACATAACTCTACATGTGTGTCAGTTCGTGTTCTGTTAAAAATCAGTTCAGTTCTTTTAATGAATCAAAATTATAAAATAATTCAATTCAGAATTAAATCAATATGACGAGGCGTGGCTTCGTGTAAATCCATAAAGGAGAAGAGAGTACGCACATGTTCGTGTGAGCGATTAGTTTCGCTGGAGATGCTTAGCACGCTAGCGAAACTGGTCACGGAAAATAAACTTTGAAAACTACGCAGTCATATATTCTCTTCCTCTTCTCGTATCGATTCACGTTTATTATTAAGAAGAATTTGAGGTAGTTGCGAAAAAGTGACCGATCAAATGACTTTTTCATTCCTGTCCATCCAATCCAATGTCCATCATCGTTTTGTGTTCTTATTTTTTATAATTATCTGCAATTGACCCAATAATATCCATTGACTGGAGATTTGCTAATATCTTATGCTTCTCTTTAAGCTGAATTATCAAGACCCACAAAATGTATGTCTGTTTTCCACATTTCGTATTTTAGATATCGAATGTAATTTTTGCTCACGGATGAAGTAAATATTTCAAATATTTCAACTTTTCTATCGTAAAAAAAACCGCTGAGTAATTTAAATTGATATTATTCGTTTCATATGTCCTCCATGAAAAGCTCCGTTGGCATAAATTTATATCGTATGATAGATTAGACGCTTAAAGAGGATCGCACGTGATTTACTCAATGCCCCTGTTTCTCCCTCCGCTATAAAGTATTAAATAGTTCTCTATTTTCACCCGTCATTTTTATCCTTTCCATCGTGCAATTCAACTTATGCCGTTTCTTTATCTCGATATTAACTAATGCATGCCCTGGTATCTTCTGAATGAAAGCCGAAGTGCTGTATTACCGCTAATTAGAACTTCACCATTGTAGATTGTAGACCTGTGGATTGAAAGAATTTCTCAATGAAAAAGGAATGCGCTTAATGATTATTCTACAAACAACTTGTTGAATATAAGTGTGATAATTCCGACAGTAAACTATAGGAGAGCAGTAAATATGTAATATTGACTGAAATTATGTATACATTTCAATATTCTCGTAGAAGTGACCTACAGTTCATGGCAGTCATTTCGTTTTCCTGAAGTCAAATCGCATTTGGAAGTACACAATGTATATATGTACCTGTTCATGGTTCTATTTTATTGCAACTTATGCGCATACTACTGTATATCACTCTTACATTTACACATTTACCCCGTAAACCGCCAGTTATTTATGGTATTGGATACTTCAACACCAACATCCACATCTAATTCTCGTTTGGTTTAATTACTTCGTCTGCACTGTTCGTTGCTCGGAGACTATCCATACCCATTACATTGGCGACGTCATTTCTGATCATTGAACAAATGGCGGAGCCATACTTTCAATGGCTATTGCGGAGATATGCAAAAACTTTGATAGTTGCCAGAAGGATTTCTGACAATTTTGATGTCGTATCTCACACATTTTTTGCATTGAAGAGTCATGAAGTGTTGTACATAAATTGTCTACTTCCTATAAAATTGAGCCTGAAATGACTATTATTAAAACTGTTGGACTTAAACATATGTTTCTTTCTCATAATCGAAGAGATGAATTTATTTAATCAGGATTCCTACTCACTCGTGTCTTGAGTTTCGGATTATTTTAAGAAGTCAGATGATTGCTCATGAGAAATGAATGAAAGACTCATTGACTCGCAGAAAAACAAAATCACCGTTTTTTCAACGTTTACGAAGGAGGACGTACTCGCAAATCTTGGCGACTTCACAAAACCTTAAAGCCATAATTTGGGTTGGTGGGAAAAAAGCTGTGTTTAGACCAGCGCCGGCTGTGTATGATAGCCGCATTCGGACCCCAGCTGGCCAAAATTGGACATAATTGATTTACCAAGTAATTAATAGAGTTTCTTTGGGAGAGCGAATGAAGAATTTTTACACAGATGGACTTTCAATGTCGTTCGAAAGTAATATAAATAATTTTCCTGTCATATCTTTGGCGAAGGTCTTACTTCCAAAGCAGATGGCTCTCTTTGGAAGATTCCCAGCAAATAAATTCGTTTCAACATAATTCACCTCTCCCTTTTTTTCTGTCTGAGTGTATGGCGTTCGAAACAGGTGACGAAGGAAGAAGTGGGAAGGCTCGACGCTTTTAGTCCAGCAGATCGCTCCAAGAGATTGGGATTTCGGTAACTCTTTAAAGAAGCCACCGCATTAATAGAAATTCCTTTCGGGAATATATTTGATACGTTTAAACGTATATTTTGGGAAAGTATATACGCACATTTTAATAAAAAAATTTGTTTCTTCTACAAGAGGTTAAAATTTGACCACTTTCGTCAACGGGTTACAATCTTCTGATGAGTATCACATGAAATGCAACACTTCGGAACGGGGTTCCGTGGTATTCTAGCATCAGGCCCCAGTTACTTAGGGGCCCCGTTCTAAAAAGGAACATCCTTATTTTTTAGAAGGTAAGCAATCTATTTGTGGGAAGTTCTGTTGAGTAAGATGTCATTCTTTATTTATAAACTATTACTTAACCCACGGGATGTGGGGACCACGTAGAGATTGTGCACCCTCTGCTTGATGGCGTGTCCAGCAAGTGTCAATATGGTTATAAGGGGGAAAGGGGAAATGAACACACCTCATCCCTCCTCTCCTATCCAGTATTAAGGTTTGATCTTTTTGTAATATTAGCTTGAAGATGTCAACCCGTTGATGAAATCGCTCGAAAGAGAACCTCTTGAGGAAATAAGAACAAAACGTATTTTCTTAATTTGTCTTTTCTTAAACGTCGAGTAACCAGATTAAGAAATTGGCTTTGGTTACATAGACCCATTATTGGAGAGGTTTTAGGATATTCGTATTAAGGATTTGGGGTATCGGAATTGAAGGTGTCGCACGACCACGCGATGTAGATCAATATAAGTTGCAAACAGAGTTGATTTTCTAGTCGTGAACAGCGGATTTCGAGAAATGTTTCACCTGCAGCTTTTTGATTCTTTTAAAATTACCTAAACTTGATTACACAATAAATGTAATATTCAACATTTCCTGATTTATCCGAGAAAAGAGAGAAATGACATCATGTCTACGAAAATGGAGTATTTTTTCTGTCCCGATTAAGATTTTACAAAAGATGTATTTCTTCAGTGAGTGGGTTACGTCTGGTCACTGTACGGTATCTGGGGCTATAAACCGCCGCATATCTAGAACTGCGGACTGGAAATATCGCCGCGGGAGAAGTTAGATAGGAGAGTAAAATGGGAGCGAAAACATCGATTGATCGATCGGTCGATAGGTGACGACGTCTTTGGGAGCCGTGCCTTAGCGTGTTATGACCACTCCATAAAAACGTCGTATTTCGAGGCGGTGCCTATAATGAGCGGGGCCATTCACTCAATCGATCATGTTATCCGCGACGGGATAAAAAAAGTGCGAGAGACAATTCCGCGAGTGGAAAGTTCTCGTTTTCAGAAGGCGTATCGAATCGGAGTGCAGCAGTGCCAATGAAATCAAACTGGCACTTTGTGCAAATGAGGAGTCTTAAGAAGGGCCATCAATCATTCCCTATCGTTCACGACCTACTGATTCAGTCAGCGGTGGACCTCTTCAACACGTGGACAACGCATCGCTTAACGCCGATTAACTCTTACAATTAGTCTGATTTCCGAGAACGGCGAAGCTGAAAAGAGCCGTTCGTTCCATCGAAGCGAGAAACCGTTCGATTTCGATGTGTGCCATGGGTTTATTCTAATGATCGCGTACAATTGAATAATCTTAGAGGTCTTGATTTGCCATTCGATGGTATCATGTAAAGATATTTAGGTAGTGATCATTTTTTTGGTGAATATAATAAGAGTTTTCGGCGGAAAGAGTAAGTAAATTTTATATCAGAAAATTTTATGCGAATAGAAATCAACTTCACCGAGGCGATCGATTCAAGGTTTAATCTCATTCTCAAGGAACTTTTACTTTCCATGCAACATCAAAATACATAAGTGCATGGTCTTCTGAGGGTCCCGTCACGTCATCTGTATGACGATTATGGTCGCCTATCGACAGATATTAGAGCTAAAGGGACTTCTCACAGTCATTAGTATGGATATAGTGTGTTGGGACTCAAGTGTAAATGATGAAATCAAAGTAGAATGCGGTTATGAGACGAATTTTTCATTATAGTTTCTAATTTATTTTACGTTTTCTGAAAATTTATATTTTGTTTTTTCTTGTTCATTCTTCGGCTATTATCTTCCTGTTTCCTGAATTGAAATTTCTGTAAATTGGCTTTATCCTGCGATTCTTTGATTTTGCTAATAGGCCTACAGACAGATTTTGCAAGTCTCTGTTCGTGAAGTATTTGATAATCACAAGTGTCACAATACTTGCAACGTTCATTGAAGGTTAAATTCTTCCAGTATTGCGACTATTCGCTTTAAAAGATTTCAGTGCAAATTTTACATTATCATTTGGCAACCATATCTTAATGAATGAACTATTTTCCGTTTGTCTTTTAGTATAGGATAAAGACATCTTTTTTAAAGTTTTCCTCAGTCTAGTTCGTAGCTCTGATGATATGAAAGCTTCTGAGGTATGAATGATGCTGAATAATGGCGTTGATTAAGGTATTTCCTTTCTTAGTGCCACGGAAGGTGTTAATGGTAGGGTCAATTGGCTTTACTTACGTGGACTTGTTCCACCTATAGTATTTTGGCTAAGTAAGGAAAGCAACTACCTCACTCCTCGCCTTGCCTCATTCCCCTCTTGGCAGCTAATATAAGAGGGGATAAGGTTCCAGCTAGCCTTTGTGCTGAGTACTTTACAGTTTTGGATAATAAAATATTTATGGCCAGTCTGAATGAAAAACATACTTTGCACATCAACTGTCAAGGAAAAATAACCTCTTCTTAGTTCGATAGAGGTTGTTCCTGTAGTATTTACCACTTTACTCGTAGAATGAGTCAATTCTAATTTTAAAGAAAACGGCGTACTTCTGTTCCGATAGTCAGGCCTCACAATCTCCCGAGAGTTATTGAATGAACAATACCATCGGTAGGGTAACCATTGAGCGTAACTATCACGACGTGGAACCTCAGCGTTCCATCGCCCTTCGAAAAGAGCGCTCTCTCTTTCTGGGGCCCCTCCCCCACATCCTGCCCCCCGCCCCCTCTCGATCCCCCTTCGTCGCGCCCCGTGGCGGTAAAAACTCGGCTTTTCAGTTCTGGTTCGCGCCGCGATCCGAGAGGAGGTCGCCACCGTCTTCTCTTTTCCTCCGTCTCTTTTTAGCCGGCCGAGCTGTCGCCACCGATTCTTCGCCTATAACTTCCTTCTTTCCTCTCCTTCCCGTTGTTATTGTATCTTTGGCGGGTGTGCGTATGTGCTTTGAGGGCTCGCCGAGGGGGTGTGGGTGTAGCACACAAAAGGCCAGTTCCCTCCAGTGTTGCCTTTTACCTAATTCCGTCCACGTGGGGATCAGACGAAGACAACTACTGCAAGGCTATTCGAAACGCTATATTCCGTCTCGCTGCTGGGTTTTGCGAAGGACTTGGTGCCGGAGCGTGTTGCGCGGAGTGGCTGGCAGAAGGAAGGTGACTTTGCCCACTTGGAAAGGCTATACCGAAGGTAAGGAATCTCTCGGAAGTTCTTTCCTTTTATAATCCGATGACGGATGGTTTTTAGCATCCCGGAGGGTGGTGTTGCCGCGAGGCGATGGTGTTTTGTTTTGTTTTGTTCCGGAGTCTCGTGACAGTGAAGATGCGAGGGGTGTTGTTTTGGCAAAGGTATTGGTGGGATTTTCAAAGTCGACGCCGCTCGACGGCTCTTTCTCAGCGAGAATTTCCATCTGTTTGCTTTCGTTCGAAAGAGCGATGTGTTTTTTATCTGGAAGATTTATTACGAGGAGTGATAGCAGTTGCGCGTGTTGATTATTGCGCGGGGAAGAGACGATTAGAAAGTGTTTCCATTTGCTTTGTGTTCCCAAAAGGCGAACAGTCGCGTAAGGGCAGTTTTACGAAGGAAAAACGGCTCAAGTAAAATAGTCAACCGTGTGTGAATAACTAAACAATCTTAGCGATGGTCAATTGCCCGTTATGAAGTGCAAATGTTTACTGGAAGAAATTACGATTGTAGTCGACTTTCTCGACTCATACTAATATTTCTATTTAAGTCTGCGTAATGTTTTTATGACTTTCATAATACCTTCGTAATTGGCGAGCCTTTGCAATGCGATTTTTGTGTTTGCGGGAAAAATTTACTTCTGTTATCGCGTAGTTTTCTGTAAGTCACGATTAAAGCCATGGATCTTAACCGGAGTCTGTTTTTCGAAGGTAAGCAATAGATCAGGAGGAAGAAACTCAATCTTTAGCGATGTTTTCCTCCGTCTTTTATAGGTCTGTATGCTCCGCTTCCCTTCGCCCTAATTCTCCGCGCCGCAGATTATTTTTCCCGCTTACGCGAAAATTTATCGCGGCAGCTGATTGAACGTACGGGCGCCAATTTTGCGCGGACGTATTCCGTGGAAAAGAATTTCCTCCTCAAGACTGGAGGAGCCTTTGCATCTGCCATCCCTATATTCGGGACACCTCATTTTTTATCCGCGAAATTTATGGAACAAGCCGTCAGTGGATACACGTCTAAGAGAAATACGCCTCTTCCGATTAACTCCTTGCACCGATTTGTTTCAGGTTATTAATTTTATGCAGCGCCAAATCCTTTTGATCGCGGCCGAACTTTTAAAGGACAGGTGATCGTTTTACGACTGCTGTGATTCTATTTTAGACGATTCCCGCTTCTGCCCTTGGATCTGCACACGGCATCTCTTTACTTCCCCACGGCCTTTTCCCGTCGCGGATTCTTCCTTTGAAGCCGATTGCTGAGTCCGATACGCTATTGAATTTATTAAAGAGAAAATATGGGTCTCGGAAGGTATGTTCTCTCCGGTTTATCCCCTATTGGGTAGCGAAGAGATCGCTGGCAACGCCTCCGTTTCTACGGAAGCAGTTTAATGTTTTTATTTACACGTTGTGAAGGAGATAAGGCATCGGCCAACAGGTTCGATGCGCAAGACACGGAAATGCCCGATGGACGTTTTTGCACGCGAAAGAAAACTTGCTCAAACTCGGGATTACATTTATTTCGAAAGACGAGGGATTTAAACAGGGCCGCCTGAGCAACTGCCAAAGAGCGCTGAAATCCCTGAAGGGGAGACTGTCGTTAGGAAAACTAAAAGTTAACACAACAGAAAGTTATTGGATTCATGTTGCGTAGATATTACATGTTTCGCTAACTAAGTGCCAAATTAGGTTGTTTTAATGAAGTTATTGAGATGAATATCAATGATGCTCCTCCAGAGGAGAATAAAATAACCGATGGGAAGTACACTTGCACTTAGCGAGGCGTGACGACTCGATAATGGATGGCATGCTAATTAAAAGTCAACTACATCTACTGTGCAAACCGCGTGTGTCAGGCGGATGCATTCATCGTGTTTCTACTTCCCTAATCGATTATTTTCGCGTATCGCTCGCGGAAAATGTAATTCCGAAAAAGACTAGTTTTAGCATCTATTTCTCTGCTTTTCTCGCAGTATCGGAACAGCCTATGTAATATGGAGGAAGCATAAGTTCGGCTACATCATCTAAAAACGTACTATTTTTGAACGTATTAAATAAATGAGCCTTACTTCAAATATTATATCTTGTAGAGATTCTCATCCTGCGTCCAGAATCATCTGAGTAAAGCTCTTCGTCTATCGTAATGATATTTTACGAAACGAATCGCCCTTCGCTGCACTTTTTATAATTCCTGATTGCAATACTTGTCGACCCATACACTACATGCATATTCATAGTGAGGCCAAAATAACGCAAAGGAAAATTAATCACGAACTTTTTCTTCACTCCTGCCCACTATTATCTTCACGAGGCCGAGTCCCTTAGTTTTTTCCACGTATATAACGGATGTGGGAACTCCTTGTTAAGTTATTCGTGAGGGTTACTCCTAGATATTTCATCCAGTTATTCCTAGTTATTTAATGCTACTGTTATTAAGTTTTTCCCTCTGAGGCTGTATGAATTCCCATTGACAATAGATTTTCTTTCTTGGAAGTTAATTACTGTACAATTGAGACGATGGCAATTGTTCACTTAGGGTGTCTGGACCAGCACCGGACTTACATCCTACTTCACAGAATCTTAGTTCGGGGCGGCTTTTTCCCAGCATCTTCGCTTGGAACGTAAACTGAGATTTGATCCGATTTGCATCATCAGTTGCCACGCAAAATATTCCTTCGGTCGCACTTTATCACGTTCTCTGCGATTCCGACCAATCGCACTCAAGTACTGAATGTGTTTCGCTTTGACCTTAATAATGCATTGAAGTGAAATAGTAGCTTCCATTCTTGCTTGAATTCCTTATAAGACTAGGGAAGAACGTGCAACTTATGTTATGCGCCTGTCAGAAGGGACTTGCTGCGTTAAAAACGTGTTAATCAGGAAAAATGAGAGGCGGCGATTCTCTTTTTTTGACATTCCAGACTCAGGCGTCAGCTTGTCTCGCTGACCATCGAGTCGGAGTCCTTGAAAATCAGCGGAATTTCATACATTTATGATAAATGTAAGGAAGATTCGGTGGAAGTTCTGTAAAAAAGGTATTATCATTTATTAAAGGAAACGAATTTTCCCGAAGGCTCGAATGATTTGGTCAATTTTATCATTTAAAACGTAAGCTTAAGATCACTATTTCATGTTAATTGGATCTTTCAAAGAAGTTGGATGCGTGAGAAGCTAAGAGTCCTAGAGAGACCATTTCTTGGATGGAATAGTCGGCATTAATTCGAATTAGATTAGATAGAATGTATCGGAAGATATTAATGAATTGACGTGGAATAACTGCTTAGGATTGGGTTAATGATTCTAAATTAACTTGGGACAACGTAAACACGTATGAATTTAGCGTTAAGCTGCAGCTATTTTTCTTAACGGGAATTTCTGAAACATTTTTGGAATCCTTCATTAATAATTCTTTGCTAAGTCTCAGTAACATTACTTTTTTAAACTCATTATCTCTTGAAATGCAATTTTTACATAACTTACGTGAAAATAAGAGGAAGCTGTCGAATTACACTAATTTGAAAATAAAGTTTGTCTCTTTTTAAATATCCGCTATTGAGTTACGAAAATACACAAATTAAATCGCGTAAAAAATACTAAGGTAGTTTTGTGGAGAAATGCGATCCGGTTGTACCGATGATGTATTTCTCTTATCTAAGGAATTAGCGATTTTCCAGTATCAAATTGTAACTTATTATGCTCCTTATGTAGATGTTATTAGTTTTGTCGATGAAAGTTTTGGGTACTCTTTTTAGAAATAAATGCAAGAATTTTCGGCGGATTCGTTGAAAAATATTCCTCCTACAATATCCTACGCTATTTGCACAGGAAGTTACTCAAAACATCAGAATTGCTAAGAAAATTGTAAATTAATTACTTTTAAAATCAAGACCATTACGTTAAATAATAACATTACAAATCTGTATAACATAGCTTAGGACGCGGCGTAGAGGTAGGCAGTACTGTTGTCTGTGGACTTCTCCGATTTCTGTATAGATACTGTTTACATAATTATTAGCAAGCCTTTTCATGACTAAGGTCCAGTGTATACATAGTTAAAATGGACTTAAACTAATGTTCGCTTTAGTGTCCAATATTATAATGGTTTGTTAGAATTTAAGTGAAGATTATAGTTAATATCCAAGCTAATCGATCATATTCATGGGAGATTAACTATGATCTTAACTTTATCTCTAAATAGCATATAATACCGCGCCATAGATTAAACATTAAATTTAATTCCATTTCAAGTATACATTATATTATAATATCGAACCTAAATGGCATGCAACTATTCCTGTATCGAAACATTTCCAATTAATTTACACCCACCAAATTCACTTCTAAATTGGTGCAGAATTCTCAGCAAGTCTATTACTTTATTGTAGAAGTTAATGAGCTCAAAATAATCGATGAAGAATTATTTTTTAATGAGATTTATTCCTTTTTCCCTTTATTGTATCGTTTCCCTTTAACTCTCCTGAAATTGTTTGAAATGTAAATTAGGAGCCACAAATTGGCCTATTTATCGTCCGGGTCAATTCACGCTCCCACTCGCACTTAAACTTCAATTTTTAAATGTTTTAAAATTCGTGCAATGCATTTTCAAAGTATTGAAATGTTTCGAATCTTCCGTAAATCTTTTTCTCTGACAAATGCCTGCTGTTTCGAAACGTCATGTCCTACGTGTCTTTGTACTCCGACATTTGTTTTTATTTCGTAAATTTTTGTTTGTATTTTTGTTGGCAAATAAGGTAACGCAACGATGCAAGGTTATCTTCACGGTTAGCGAAACTTCTGAAATATATTAACGCATTTCGCGTGTAATTGTTTCGAATCTTTTGGAGAGGTCAGGTTTGAAACTAATTCCCTCTTTCCTCTCTCTCTTAACTGCTTTTTAGTTTACACGGCGATATTCTTAGATTCGGGAAAAGGGAAAATTCTTTGTAGCAACTGTTTGTTTATTTTAGCCTGACGTAGAATATGAGATCTTTGACCAAGCTTGTCTCTTTCAACTCGTGTTACGAACAAGATTCTCAGTGTACTTTCCATAAATTTAACGGAAAAGCGCCAGAATTTAATCTCTGTACGCATTTAAGTGAACGCGCATTGAATTCGGTTCAGATGCCACGAAAACAAGGTGAGACGAATTGCTTCATTTGCACGTGTGATTATTTTCGAGCCTTTGATTCTATGAGTTATAGATGACGGTCTCAAAGGTCCCTACGGAGAGACATTTTATCAAAGAGAACCCCGTTTAGAGTTCAGAATCCAAAGAGTCAAGCTTTGAAGCGATTTAAAAATGTTTCACTTACACAATAAGTCAGCCCTCGTTATTTTCCCCCCGATAAAGTACCACCCTCGCTTAACGCCATGAAAGACATGTTTTCAGATTTCCTACTCTTAGGAAACCTCGATTTTATGCCAAATCATTTAGTGCAATAAAAATTCCCTAAACCATGTCGTTTGAGGCAGTTTCTAACTTTTTTGGAATTCCATGGCAGATTACAAAGAACATACATTGAATTTATGCTATGTATTTTAGCTGGAGGAAGTGATCTGAAGAAGGAATGGTACGTGTTTAACGAAGACAAAGACGCAGTAACATGTACTACGTAATTATATGTATAGATATAGATTTTTGCCCTTTCTATACCAGAAAGTTATCACAGCGATGCTTCATATGATAACGTAGGATAGAAATCTCTTTTTTATAATTCCACCCACAATTTGTACCAAAAAGTCAAAGAATCTATGGTTTCCCAATTAGGAGGCTTGACTTAATGCGTCATGCACGATTTCTATTTTGTGTTAATGGAAGTCTATCTTCGGAAGGTGATCTCCCAATTGAATTCTGTGACAATTATAATAATGTGCTAAATGCATAAAATCACGAACTGAAATTGTTCATTGTGCAATTTTTCTCTTGATTTTTGCCCACTATGTTCTCCACGCGCTAAGTTTTCAGACAAAGGCGAATATTAATACAGCTAACTTCCGATTATCTGTAAGCAGTAAGTCCTATTTAAACATTACAAATGCAAAAAACAGATTAGCACTTTCTAGTTCTGATAGAAGCAAGGCCTTTTCTATGGACATTGGTAATACGACTACAATAACGTTGTCGCTGTTAAAAGATTCGTGGTCGGGTGAAGAAAACTCTTATCGAGTCCGTGATGCAATAAAAAATAACGGACTCTTTGGACAAGTAATATTGAAGCGTTTATTTACGAAAAGTATGAACATTTTTAAGATATGAATGTGAAAGTGTAGATTATCCTTTCTGATTAATTGTACATCCTCTGAATACAATGATTAGCGCGTATAATCGAGAGCTCACTGTACATTTAATAAATAAAGTAGAGTTTGTATGCTTATGTGTGTGCATAGAAAAGCACAATTGGCTCAACTTATAAACTTTATAGAATGTCATATGTATTCCCTGCACTGATAATTCTTCTTCTTTTTTGTATCTGACTGTCTCCCATTCGACAATAGACGAGTCAAAGGGTTGTGGTGCTTGCACCCCCTGCCACACGCCGAAAGGCGGCTTGCAGGGTACTAATGTAGATGTAGAAGATCTCACTTATCGCTTGCAGGGTTTATTTCTTTTGTAAAATTAAATACAAAAGAATACGTATAATCGAGACCAAAAACCAGAAGAAGGAGAATTAAATAAGGAACCTTGTTTAGGTCGTGGAATTTGGAATTTTTTAAAAATGTTGACGTTGTAAACAACTCGGCCTCCTGGCGACCAAGTGAATTGATCAATCACGGGAAATGTAGACCATTTTAAAGTAATGGTAATAAATAATGACAGGATATATGAAGAGGAGGCAATTTTAGTATTTCGCATTTTCGAAGAGAAATCACTGGATCAATGTTGCGATCAATGAGGTATGCTTCTTAATGAGGTTAATTTTCATAATGAAGGAAAGAGATATCTACTTTCCACAATTTTATTTGGGAGATGACCGGTTTCAGCAAGTGGAATCCATCTTCAGGAGATCTGAATATCGGAGGTTTCACCAAGGCAATAACATGCCTTCTTTAACCTTAGTTAACGAATGTTTACGTCTTATTTTCCATCGAATGTTTACATGCCTTATTTTCCATATCGTTTATAAAATGTCGACCTGAATTAGACATGAAAAAATCTTAAATGGACTGAAAAACTAGACTATAGTTTGGTTATATACGACTATTTTATTCATTCAGTTACCAGTTGAAGCACAGCTTTAGATTCCCTGAGCCAGTTAGTCACTCTCAATTTGCGTATTAAGGGATTTAGAGCAAGCAAGTAATTGATGCTATGTGTAGAGTAAATGGAGATTTTACAATTTTTTATTTGTCTGTGGTTACCTTTTCCTTGCAGCGAACAAACGATGGGAATTTTTCCTCGTTCCATGAGATGATTTCCGCCTTATTGTTCAACCGTTTACTCATTTCCATTCACTGACTGATTATAAATTTGGAGAATGCACTTCTTCGCCAAATGACGAGGTTTTTATTGAAGCACGGTTCACTATATTATGTGAGAAATGTATATGCGACCCTATCATACTAATTTATACCGCCAAATTATAGAAATGCACTTAAACCGTAAAAATCTTTATTATGTCGATTCATTGATTCCATTCGTACACTGCGTCATCTTTCCTTTCTCCTTCATATACTACTTGTATGGTTGTTTTCTATCCTATGTTATAATATAGCTTCCCAAAAATGATGACCCCGGTTGTTTACGGAACGATTTAAAACCTATTTCAGGTTGGTGCAGTAATTGGCGGCTCGACTTCAATGTAAAGAAGTGCGTAGTCTTATACGCGCTCCACCGATGTTACCCTCACGTCGTATAATATTTCAGGAAATCCTTTGGAGTTCGTGAGACATCATAAATACCTAGCAGTTACGCTCAGAAGTAGTTTTTCCTTCAAAGAGCACATTCGAAGCGTAGTAATAATGCGAATCGGATGCAAAGGTTAGCAAATAGGATTCTGGGGGGTGTTCATCGAGAATAAAAGAAATAGCATACTTTTCCCTAATTCGACCTCTCCTCGAGTATACCTGTGCAATTTGGAATCCTTATGAAGTAGAATTAGATTAGAGTGGCTAGGTTTATCAAGGGAGATTTTAGATTTGATTGTGTTTCGGCTATCCCTCGAGTGGACTTCGCTTAGGGATAGAAGACTTGATGACTGACGTAAGCTTTTGGAAAAGTTTATGACTGCAGATCTTGTCAATGAGATATCTGATATTGTTATTCCAGTTAGCAACGAACTCTGAGGGAAAACTAAGAAGCGATTACAGGAGTGATCGCCAGGACGGACTGTTACTTCTTGTCGTTTTTCCCGCGAAGTATTAGAGAAGCTAACAGCAGTTAGGGTGTGATAGGATTATCTCTGTTTTTACACCCCCTGCCACGCGCCACTGGCGGCTTGCAGGGTTTAAATGTAAATCTAAACATAATGTGTAAAACCGTTTTTTGGTAAAGTATCTGTAATGTTGCCAGTTTAAGCTTCGACGGTGGTTAAATAAAAACATTTTCGGAAATTCATTGATATATTTGTGTATTTCCATGTTCAATTCATATCCATGAAGATCCTAAGATAGGTACTAACTTCGGAGTACGATTTCAGTTTCGCAGGTTTTTAAACCGAGCAATTCCCCTTCTGAGCTTATATTCGTCTACATCTACATAAATACCCTGAAAGCTGCCTTTCGGCGTACGGCAGTGGGGGCGCGTTATATATTCGTTATCACATTCAAATGAACAGAGTTTTCCCAAATGTATTCAAATACATTCTTTTTTGCGATTGACTTTGCGGAATTTCGAAGGGTTTTAATTTTGTATGTAACTTCGCCACGCACGTTGCGCGTTCAGGAAGAGCGAGGAAAACGGAGTTGGAGATGAAAGTGACGCACTTCCGCTTTCGAGACCGTTTGATGGATCGTCCGTTGGGCGTGAAATTCGTCCTAGAAAATTCTGTCGCGGGCGATTCGCGCGACGGATCCAAACTGTCGAATTCGTGACATTGCAAAGGTAATTTATTGGAAACGGAAAACTTCCGTTGGGTACCGAAATAATCCGTAAGAAATGCATAAATCAAATGTATCGCTATCACCGGAGCCGTGTTTTCCAAAGGATATTTAGTGACTCAGAAATGAAACCGAAGTCTACACGAGAGGTTGAATTATTCTTCAGCACGCGACATTACATTCGCGTGTTGAATCGTGACAACATTACATCGCACGATTTATTACGATTATATTTGTGGAGAAATTGTGGCGGATACTGTGTTTCTTTCGTGGTGTATTTTTTATTTTTTATTCCGCCTCCAATGTCTACCGATAAATTGATAAGTCGAGCAGGAATATGTCTCTCAGAAACTGATAATAAAGAAAGCTTTTACTCTTATCAAAAAGGTAGAAAACCGATGAATTTGTCTGCGGTAGATTATTATAAAATGTTAGGACATATATATATGATTATTAGAAAAGATGATATGGTATGAAAATATTAGGGAAAACACTCACAGAGAAGAGGGTGAAAAAAAACCGCGGAAACACGGTAAATTCATATAAAGACAATATATAATAAAATAAATTTAAAAAGCAGGTCATCGAAAATGAGAAGTAAAATTCGAATTGCAAATGTATAAAAACAGAGAATATAAGTTTAAAAGTTACGTAGAGTTACAAAATGTAATTACATATCTAAAGATAAGAATAGTTGGCTGGATTAATTGAAAGAACACGGTCAATTCCAAAGAGTAACATTATCTTATAAGTAATGGTCATTATTTAAGCAGTCGTTGAATTGGCAATATTCACGTCGAATCGTCATGTCATCCTCGCCATGGAACTTTCCCACATATTTATTATTTGGCGAGAGAGGTTGAGAAAGAAGCACGAAAATTCTCTGAGACTTACGTAAAAATAATAGTCACACTTTCGATACCACCTCCACCTGTATTACGGATGCAGTAATATGGATCATGTGCGAAAAATCGCGAAAATTCCTTCAGGTCGAATAGGCTTTATAAACGCTGTGCGTCATTGTGAAGGATATTTTTAATGGGAAGCTAATTTTATTGCTTCATATGAGAGGTCTGCAATTTATCCAACCCGGCCTGTGGATATTGGGACGAGGAGTTACTAATCGGATAATTTATTCTTGTAGGTCGGATCAGGACGGAGTATTTGCAATTTATCATGTTTATAAAAAGCAAATGTCTGTCCGTCCGTCTGTCTGTTCCCCCATTTATCTGAAACAAACTTCATTTTGTTTCTACGATGCTGAAACCCTCAGGAAATTTATTCTCATCTCTGTAAAGGCCCGGGTTGGAACCCAGGAGCACAAAATACGTTTCCATAAGAGATGTACGTAAATTACGTTTTCATGACTTGCAGAGGTCGTTTCTTTTACAAAATATAATTAGAAACAATAGGCCTACGAAATTGAGACAAGTGTCACAACAGATGAAAATGATCTTATATTCTTATTTTAGTCATGAAATATTGTTATAGATCCGAGCCTTTGGGGAATTAAAAAANGTCTGCAATTTATCCAACCCGGCCTGTGGATATTGGGACGAGGAGTTACTAATCGGATAATTTATTCTTGTAGGTCGGATCAGGACGGAGTATTTGCAATTTATCATGTTTATAAAAAGCAAATGTCTGTCCGTCCGTCTGTCTGTTCCCCCATTTATCTGAAACAAACTTCATTTTGTTTCTACGATGCTGAAACAATTTCAGCTTAATCTAATATTATAAATAATGGTAAGATATATATTGAGTTATTACGATCTTACGACGCACTGTTTCTGGCTTAGAACCAGGCATGTACGATAATAGATATATTTTTAAACTAAATGAAGTCCCGTCATGCTTGACGGGGGCGTTTACTAGTTATTTTGTGATATAGAGATATGTACCCGGGCAGATTCTCGCAATAATAATAATATATTGATGTTTCAAATATAAAAAACATGCAAAAAATTAAGGGTCAATAACAGAAATAATGAAAAAAAGCAAAAATAAAAAAGGAATAAGCTATATACCTTCGCAGTTTTCAATAATATTTATTTTAGTATTTATTTTGACTTGGTGTCTACGTTGATCAAGCTCAGGGAAGTAATCCAAAATGAATTAGATTGAAGTCATTGAGAAATGAGGATGAAGTAGGTGGTGGTGGATTGTAGAGATCTCCAAACCCGCAATTTATCCCACCCAATCCGCGGAAATTTGTACGGAAAGTTGCGGGTCGGTTCGGGTTACATAATTCACAGTTTCATTCGGAAACGGATATGAAAATCTATATCTGTGCAGATTTATACTAGGAATATATGGATGGTTATGGAGGTTAATGGATGCAATATCTGATCACTCTCTATCACTCCGTAACTTACGCATTTAATCTACTAATCTTATGGGCATTTATAGTTAATGTTCATAGAAGGTACTGCGCACTTGTTTAGCACAAGTATTGGAGTAATTTGAGCGTTTAAAGATTATCTCTCCTTCGAAATAATTGAAATGAAGAAGTGTCGACTTCTTCATTTCAATTCGATGATTATTTCGTCTTTCATATCTCTGTATTGTTTTTTATCTGCTGCCCAACACGTAATTGCTTTTAAATGCCTTCATGATAAAAACTAAATTTAACCGTCTGAATAGTTAGTCTTAAATAATACTTATAAATTCGAAAAGAACTTTTTGGAGTTTGTAGTATCGAACATAATTCGAGTGATTTTGTCATAGACTTCTTTTGTTTAATATTTTGAGAATGTCTTTCATTGCGTTCGCAGTAATTTAATTTTTACGATATGTAATTCGCCGATGAAAAAGATTGAGCTTTGGCATTGCTTTTTTAGCTCCAAAGAAGCTATAGGAATTTAAAACATAATATTTAGGAAAACTAACGAAATTTTCCAATTTTAGGCTCCCTTTCCAGCCTGGATGTTTGTAAACAAGAATTATGTTGAATATAAAGTTTGAAGAGCAATTCTCAACGGACCTCTAAAATATCTCACGAAAAACCGAAATTCCCTTTCTTCCTATGTATACTCGTATATAGGAGTTTCATTGACTCGCTCTCTCATTCAGCAAATCGAAGCGGTGCTAATTCGTATCCGTACTAAATATTTTCTTCTTTACTCCGCCACTCTCTTTCGAAAGTTCCATCTTATTTACTTGTATCTGAATCCTCGGAGTGTATTTAGAATTGGCCGCAAACATTTCGAAACGGCCCTTGTCCTCTCCGTGGCGCGGAAGCTGTGCATTTTACGGGCCGAGAAAATAAACAGCTTTGGCTGGCCTCACGTTTATTTTCGGTCAGTTGTCCGTCGTGACATAATGCCCCAAAGGAAGTGTCCCTCACGATCGCGGCTACGGCGTCGGCTTCACTGATGAGTCGGGAGAAAGTACAGAAATCTTTCGTTAAAGTGACGCGCCCAATACCAGCAAGTCCTCTAGTTTGACATTTTGTAGCTGTGCTGCGAAAGCTCATGGCACTTGAGCCGTATATGAATTTTGGTTTCGAAGAGTCCAATGTCTGAATTAATTATTCTATTGGGGTTTGCGTTGTCTCTATTTTACCTCGGCCAGCCCTTTTCAAAACCCCACTCCTCATTTTTCATCCGCATTCGAGTACCGTGAACCTTTTGCTGAATCTTGTAAAGCGTTTTTTTTATGTTTGGCATCATTAGTCAATGTTGGTAAACTCAAATCTCTGGTGGAATATATATTGACCGACGATGCAAATCTACAAGGACACTCACGTGTTACGTCTAGTTTACATAATCTATGCAAAATTAGTTATTGATAGTAAAAGAACTGAGTAACTTAATAGTTGCTCTTTAAGTATAGTTCTTCTTTCTTCACTGTTCTGCAAAATATATTTCCACTCTTATTCAACTCATCGTCATTAATGACGTGCATAGAATACCCTACTTTCGGCTATGCGTGTTAGGTCCCGTATACAGCAACAAACTATCGAAAGTGGAATATTTTCTATTCATATTAGTTACATTGGAATGGCTACGTCATGGTTAATGGACATTCATTGTAGATCATTTTAACGGTGGACTCCGCAAAGATTATATTGATGCTATAATTAAAAAGTATATAACTAAAGTATAATTAAAAGTATATAAAAATATCCCTGTTAAGTTAATATTACGAAAAAACCACGATATTGGAAAAATTACAAACCTTTTGTCTATTGTGTGAAATGTCTTCATGTCAATATACCAGGATCGGTCAGAAAGTAATGCCTATCATTTTTTTCTCAAAACCTATCTACGATACTATTTAAAAATAAAATTTACACATATGAAAGAATGATGTTTTATCTCCTAAATCTATTTTCCACATTATCTCCTTCAAGTTCTATTGCCTTCCTCCTGCGTTTTACTAGGGCATGTATGCCCTGTCGGTACCAGTCCTCGCTCTGGTCATGGCCCCAGGTTTTCACTTTCAACCGCCTTCTGATTCACTCACCCTCCATACCCAACTGTACTCCTATCGACTGCAGATGTTCCATAGACTTTGCACAAACGTTTGTGAATATTTCCTACTGTTCCTTTTATCCACGTACAGAAATTCAATCACAGTACGTTGTCTGTAACGTTTACCACGGTCAGACTCCACTTTGAAAGCTTCCTACAGCTATGGTACCTACAGGAAAAGACAAACTATGCACATACATGCGGAAAACGTCGAAAATTTCTAACCTACAATTTCGAATTACTAAATAGCATTGGCTTTGGCTGAGAATAAAAATGTGGAGCATTATTTTCTGACCGAAAGACTTCGTTTTTTTTGTTTGGCATTATATTAAGACTTTCTCTAGAAAGACAATTCTCATTAAGAAATAAATTGGACAGAATCCCTTCGAATTGCCGCAACCAAATAATCAGGTAAACCTAATTTTCTAGAGCCGTGAAAGGAAGGATTTATTTCGTTTTATCATTCGTTTTTATAACCAATGGCGAGACATTAAAAGGTATGGAATAAAATTTTAGTATTCAACCAATGAAATATTAGAAATTCGAATGCATGGTCTTTAATTGACTATAATCTGAATTTTAGTGTTATAGCCGCTTAAAAATACGTGTCCAAATATGTATATGGTTAGTATATAGGAAGCCAAATTATAATAAATGCAACTGCGTTCCATAAAGAAAATGTGCCACCGTACATATTTTTTACCAGGATTTCTTGAAATAAGCCAGTTTTTGCTCTCTTGATATCCTTTAACGTCCAATAAAATTATTTACGGCCATTTAGTTTCAAGAAATTTCATTCATTCAATCATTCCTCTTTTTATTTTTCTTATCTCTCAGCTACAGGCGTATTTCGTAAAAGTTTGAATCAGAATAACTCTTAATTGCCTCGTTAGTTAAAGCATCGATTACACTCAGATCATTGTATCTACATAGCCAGATTGACCTGCTATAGAAGTTTTACATAGGTACAAACTCTCTTCCATTGGCTGTTATGAATTTTTCTTGCAGGTCACTCGAACTGGCATTCGTGAATAATTATCGTGGTTGGAGTCGAGATCACATCTGTCGCATTCTTCAGGGAAACCTGCTTCCACCTTGCTTATGCAACATTGTCTCTTTCTTGTTGGACTTCTGATGTCCTTTTAATGAGAGGGAATTTGGTCGTTGAAATATTTGTTTGATTTGCAAACTAGTTATCAATCTTCAGCATGGATTTCCGAAAATGTATGTTAATGACCGCCGGGCTATCTTTCAGTATTTTAGTACAACTGTCGGGTATCCATGTAGTTGACTTCCCATATTTCACCTGGTATGTTTAATTTATAATTAATATATTNTTTTTGTAATTAATTTGTACTATGTTTTGTTTTGTAGATTAACTTAGTTTATATTATCTTAATTTTAATGATTCTTGTTCTTTTTTGTTTTCACTTTAAATTGGCAATTTTGCTGTATGTGAAACTGACACAAATAAATAAATAAATAAATTTTTGTTTTTGCCAGTAAACAACTATAGCCCAAGGAAAGGGATGAGAATGTTATGGCACGAACATTCGTCCGGCTGGGAATATTCTCAAGGGAAAACGGACAGGAATGTCTTGGCAGGACCGGAACTGGAACCTGGGTCTTCCGCTTTAATCAATAAGCTCTCTTGCCAGAATATTTCTCCTTGCCGTTCGGCAATAATAATACGGCATGGAGAAATGTTCTGGCAAGAGAGCTAATTCCTTCAAGTGGAAGATCCGGGTTCGAGTCCCTGTCCTTTTTTTACATTATTAATTTCTATTTCTCCTCGGTGACAACTGTAGCCTTTTTCATGCGTTTATCATAAAATTAATAAATATTATGTAAGATCTTTTGTTAACTTTTTCGGTGAAAAGCGTTTCACATTTTCTTTAATATGTATTCAATTCAAATTTAAAACTATATTTCCGATTTTAATTCAGTATAACAGAAGGAAAGGTTTTGGAATAAAGGACGGTTACAGTTCAGCTTAATTGTGAGAGATAAAAAATTGCCAATAAAGGAAATGTTCTATGGCGTCAAGATGATGTAAAGGAAAGGACCTGACGAAAATAATAATAGTAATAAGAAGTACAGAACAAACCGAAAGGCGAACCTACTTAAATAAAAGCAGGAGAAAAACGCCTCGGTCCGGAAGTTTTGCATATTATTGTCCAATTCCGGGATTCTTCGGACGAATCCAGGCGGGACCCCGATCAGCATATGCGGTCCTTCTTGACTGACACACCGCAAAAATGGGTCCGCGTTTTTGGTTTCCTTGGACTCATTTTGAACTTAATTGTTCTTGAATTGAGTATTTGATTAGTTTGTGAGATTACAGGAATTTGTTTCTTGTTAAATGAACCATTTCGCTCAACATTAATATCTGGTTTATTTGATTTTTGTAGCCAACGTTCCTTTTAATTTACAAATAAAGGTAAAAAACATTTATTTCGTCGTAATGTATGCTGCATTAATGTCTTTACCGATAAAGCACCTGGTCAATATTTTACAATTCAATACCATCTTGTCTTATCTTAGAAAATATATTTTCTTTTATTTTAGGAAGTTCTGTACATGAATATTTTAAATAGAATCACTCTTCCGGAATTCTATTTATTTCTCTTTTTGATTAATTTCAATGTCATTATTTTTGCAAATAGAAATATATTTTCGTAATAGTGTAAGGATTGTGGCTTTCGGCCATGAAAGTAAGTGTGTGGTAGTTACTTCATTACGGCGAGCCAAATTCTTTTATAAAGGCTCCTTTTTGCTGTTTAATCGGAATAAAAGACTTCATTGTTCCAGAAATACAGTTCAAATCAACTTGCCAAGAATCCTTCCCACCTTATCTCTTCTATCAGGTAGCTCACCCATTCAAAAAGGTTTATTCCTGGGCCTTTGAAATTCCAACATAACCATTGTTTACTGAGAATGAAACTTTGTTCTCCAAAAATATACTTAATCATTTTCTCTCTTGAGTACGGCTGTAATTTCCTCTAGCGAAATAAATATGTAATAATTCTTTAGACTTTCTATAAGAATTTTAAGCATTGTGTATCTATTGCAACAGCTTATATTGACAGTTTTTCTTTAATATTAATGTAGGTTGACTGATATCCTTGCTGCAAATTATAGGTCAGACAACATGAAAAATTGAATCGCATTATTTATATGTATGAAAACGTAGCCTAAGTTTGAGACTCCGAATATTTTGAAAAAAGTTGATTTGCCCATGGAATTGGTATTTGAATGACGACTAGAAAAATTGATTAGGGAGGATATAAGGGATTCTAAGTATTAGAATATTTGTCGCTCATAAAACTTCTTATATAATTTAAATTATGAAAGTCATCTTTGTTGTTGTTCTTAGATTTCTTTTCCACCATCTGTAGATGGATCGAGGCCATATAGACGTCCTCAACAGCTTTTTCGATGCATGAAATCGGTTACAAACGAAACTACATCTAGTGTTTGATATTCATGAAAATAATGTAAGTATTTAGCCAACTCGAGTGAGAATGCAAAACATTTTATGCTGAGTAAGGTTCGATTTAAATTTCTACTCATGTCGAGGAGGTATAGAGTTAGTCTTTTGGGTTCCAGGTGCTTCTGCCTTCCAATAGTTGACATGGGCGTGCAATTAAGGAAAGTTTCGTATCTGAAAAGATGTAAGCGCTCAACCACCCTTATGATGGCAGTCTCTTACTTCCGTATTATTCTTCATTTTTGCCGGAGCGTTCAGCCGTGCCCTGATGCGTGACGTTCAATTATCCTACAAGCTCTTGCGAAGCAGGTGAAGATAATCTCCCTAATTATATCGAGTTATCACGTGTCCTATGGGTCGATCACATCTGATACTAAACGTCATTTCGTCCCTTTACGAAAGAAAAACAAATTTCTTACCGGTATGGAAAGCAGCATTTCGATATCGAAGGAAAGTATCATCCCACCTACTTATGTGTGTAATGTGATAAGTAAATGGTTTTTGCTTGTATGATTGATGCAATGCACCAATATGGTCACCTCGTGATTTTTACTCAATCGATCAGATTCGATGAATTTGGTATATACTGTATTTTAACGTAATCTTTTGGGTTAGAGACACCGTACTATGTGGCAAGGGCTTGATTAGGTATGTTAGAATCACGATGACAGGAAAGCCAAAAAGTAATCCTCTCTCTGGTTTAAGATGAGTGCATAACAAAACAGGGCAAATTACAAAGTCAATATTAGATGAGAAGGATATCACCACACGTTTTGGTCATTTCAGGATGTGGAATCAAACTTTTGCATAGGCAGGGGAAAAATATATGAAAAACGGTGACATCAACTGTCATATTTAGGTTTCACTTTCCGATTGCTAACTTCGTTCTACTTAGACTTGCGGAAAATAGTGTTACATATTCCATATTTGACTTAAAAACTAAGGATTAGGGAAAGGGGTATAACATAGCATGGAAGAGCTGTGCGGCTGAAACCTAAGGAATAGCAGGAGTGAAAATAGCGGCATCTGGGTTTGAGTCCCATTAGTATGATGGAATCCATATTTTATAATAATCCATACTTTATTTATTACCATTAGTATGAGTCATAGCGATATGACTCATATTTGAGTCATATCGCTATTTTTCACACCAGTCACTCCTTAAAAAACTAAGTAGATAAACTCTTCAAGATATTGGGAGTCCGACATCGGATGTAGGCCCCCCCAAGTGTTTTCCACTTCTCCCTATTCTCCTTGCCATTTACCTCTAGGAACATATTTGATGATGTCTCTGTTCCATCAGTCCTTTGATCTTCTTCTTGGTTTCTTTACATCTCTTAGTGTCCAGTTGAGAGCTACTGCTGTCCATCGGTTGTCGTTTCTTCTCGCAACATGGCCTGCCCACATCCATTTCATACCTTATCTATGATGTCTGTCACTCCTGTCATCTTCCTCACCCAGGTGTAGCGTTTCCTGTCTCTTCTTGTGATTTCAAGCACACACCGTTCCATACTTCATTGCGTGGTCTACAGTCGCTTGGTTATTGCTGCATTTAGTACCCATGTTTCGCTACCATAGATGCAGACTGGTAAAATGTATTAGTTGAAGAGCTTCTTCTTCAAGACCATTGGCAATTTTGACACGAGAATATATGAGTTCCTTCCGAGGCGCTCCATCCAAATTTAAGTTTTTTCTACTGTTTACTTCATTCATCCTGTTGTTCTCTCCTGTTTTTACCAGCTGTTCTAGGTATGAGTATTCTCCGAGTGTCTGAGCAGACATTTCAACGGTTGTCTTCATACGTTCAGCTATTACCCTCATGAATTTTTTGTAAACAACAGTATGGGCAGGTGGGGAGGAAATTATTCAAATCTTTCTTTCATCCTTTCTTGTGCAAAAGGGCAATTCTTACATGTTTCCAATCCTTGGGAATTTTCCCCTACCTTTCCTGGCACTCAGTGAATAACTGCGCTGAAATGAGAGCAATCTCCAGTACACCAGTTTTCAGATATTCTGTCAATACTCCATCTGCTCCTCAAGCTTTTCCATTCTTCATCTGTTGATAGCTGCTTTTATTTCTTCTGGGAGTATAACGGGCCTTCTCTTTATATAAGAGTATAAGATAATCTCTTGAGTTTTGGCTCATATATTGGTTCTCCTCTTCGAAATGTTCGTCTTCTTGTGTAGGTTGGCGAAGTATTCTGCTACTGTCCTCAGTATTGTTTGCCTGCTATAAGTTGTTGTAAAATATTGTCTGTATGACGAAGATCTGTTTCTTTACAATTGCTAGGCGTTGTCTGGCCTTCTTCGTGTTCTTGCTGTCTTCTATAGCATCTTACACAATTCTTTCGTTGAAATTCCTTACGTCTTCCTTTACGTATTTCCCTTCTGATGGACTTGCAAAGATCGGCATATTCGATGTAATCCCTTGATATATTTGAATTCTTCAATTCCTTTCGGCGTTTCATCATTTACCAGATTTTTCACTGAACTTTGTCCTTCAGTTTTCTTGGTGTGCTAGCTACTTCTGCTCCTCTCTTCACGACTTCCATAACTTTAGCTTACAACTCTTCTTCGTTAAGCGCTGAAAACGTATTTCTTAGTTCCAGTTGGAACTCTTTCTGTTTTTATTCTAATTTTATAATATTTAACTCATATTTTCTACATTTGATCAGCATCTTTCGTTCTGTTCTGTGGTTTATGTTCATTCTACTTCTTACAATTCTGTGGTAATTTCCGGTACTGAAGTTTTTCAACACTTATTATATATACGAGTAAAAGTTGCTTGCATACTGCAAGCTAAGGAGTGATAAGTTACCATTAATCCCCCAAAACTGTTTCCCAATCGGTAATTACAAAGCTATATATTGTGAGCAATAAATGGAATGGGAATAACCTTAGCACAGACACACGGTGATACTCCGGGGCTCCAACTTCTGACCTTTCATAATGAAACCTCGATAAAATCGATAAAGGGCCATTATGGGACTTAAGTAAGAATCCATGTTGTTTCAAAAGCGTTTATTTCAAACCTATGCTATTTTACCTGATAGATTTACCTAAAATGGAATTTTAATATAGTTGGGGACCTAAAACATGCATAAATAGCTAAGAAGCTGTCAAAATCCACATGGACCGCAAGTAAACATTCGGTCGCCAACGAAAGATTGAACATCTCGGATGACTAATTCCACGTCTCCCTTTGATTTATGATTAAAGAGCATTTAGAGCGACTGAGAGTCGAAAGGAAGGTCACTTTTGATTTTCTGCAATGTCTGTACATATATTAAAGATTTCTTTTCTCGTCATAGAGTGTTGCAGTCACCCATGTCTGAATGGAGTGTTCAAATAAGTTCTGTAGCTCATCTCAAGGTAATTCTTATGGAGAAAAGGAAGCGGCCTGGCTTAGAACCAATGATCATATTACTTGATATCGTAGTCAATTACGTTTTGTCACCTCCACTTTTAATAATTCCTATAGTTCCAAGCGTAAACATTTCATTTAAGGAAGTGCATCGAATTAAAAATGCTCAACGTCAACGTGTCATCGGCCGCTAAGAAAAAATGACAATCTGCTTACGTCAAAAAATAATCACGTTTCAACCATCGCCAATGTGTTGAGCCGAAATCTAATCGCGAAGCGCGGTGCAAAGACGACAAGACTCAAATATTCCCGCGAACTTGTGTCTACCAGATGTATTCTTTTTGTGGGTAACGACATTTGAAGAGCTTTCATTAATTTACCTTTCCAAAAGCAGGGAAATCTTTTCACCGACCTAGCGTCGAACCTAGGATAATTTTTGGATATGTCATTGGAGTACACGGTAGAGAATTTCCTTCTCTAACTACAGGTTCAATTTCAATTCCCTATGTTAACGGGAATTACCTAAAAAAAATTTCAGAAAAATAATCACATTTCACCTAAGCACCAAATCTTTCTTCGGAAAAATACCTTCCTGGATCGAACCTATAATTTTTTTCTCTAGTGAGATGGTCGGGGCCTTTACGCAGAAAAATCACCCAGTCAGTGACGCTTTCCCTTTAGCTTCAGAGATTGTAAGTTGTATTCTTCGGAAATAAATAAAATATCCTCCTCATGCAACATTTAAGTTAATAAGTAAGCAGTCAGTATATGTGAATGCAATCCATCCAGGAAGAAGAGCTATTGTAATGGACGTGTCCGCCAAGAAAAATGATGTTTCCTCATGTTATTAATAACCAGATCACATGCTTGATTTGCCAACTGTCTATTTCTGTATTTATGGTTTGCAACGGGTTGATAACACTGAGGGAACACTAAGCCCCAGAAGGTATGCTACGTGATGACCTCGGTGATTCGCTTGTTAGATGGAAAAGAGCCGTGTTTGTTCAATGGAGCGTTAAAGATCGAGGAAATGTGCTCAAAACCTGGTGAAATATTGTGGAAAGCTGGTGCTGGGTAGGAGAAAATTCTTTCTGAAGGAAGGCTGCGTTTTGAGCAGCTTTACGTAGTGAGCTGCATAGCCTTGAATCCCTGAATTATGCATTCTTTGGTAGCAATATCGATTCTTATTTCCATTTTTCAAAAAGTGAATTATAAATGTTGCGTTTTTTTACCCTTTCCTCCCTTAATTCCCCTCTTAAAATAAGGCCATTAATTTAGGCATTGCGCCATTGAATGTCAGCTGCGTAATACTCAATAACACCTACAGTAAATGAAAATTTAATGATACTGTATGACTGTTAACGCTTCTCTTGTATACTTTTTATCACTTGGCAAGTACTTCTGAAGATTATAAACACTTAAGATGTCATAAAAAGGCAACATTCCAGGTGCATTTATCTTTTTATTGGTTTTTTTAAATCTGTTGGCGGTCAAGCATACTTATTGCTATTGTCAATAATATTTTGTCTAAATATTCATATCTATACATTATTGATACCTTAACGGCATGTTGCAATAGGAATTACATTGGACAATGAGATATTTCTGAAATTAATGATTTTTTTACAATCTGGCAGCGTTAAAGATTCATAGTTTTGTGAATAATATGCTCGTTCTTACAAGTATTTCTCATTTCCATGACGAATTTCCCATCTGTCTGTTTTGGCATTTCTTCTTGCCTCTAACTGTAATGCAACGAAATTTTTATTGCAACAGGAAGAAGTAACATAAGCTAAAGAAAAGCCACAAAGTAATTCTGTGTCACAATAAAGTTCGATTTAGATACAAAGGAGATTCTTCTTTTATGTTAGTGTTCGAATAAAACGATCTTCATCGTATTCATCTCTCGCACGTCATCAGATTTCGCGCAATTTCGTCTTTTACTCTCGCATTTTAAAGCCGTCGCTACTTTCGGAACGACGTGGTATATAATCCTTTCACTGTCCGTATCGTAACAAAAATACTTTTATAACCAAATTGCCTTTGAAAACCTACTCTTCGCGAGCCTTGAAATCTTGAGGTCATTTATTAAATTTCCAACTTTCAATTTTCATGAACGTAACGATAAGAAGCCTTTCGAGACACTTTCTTGAATACTAAGGAAAGTCTGCTCCAACTCTGTCCATACACTGGAAGAATGCCACAAATGTTTCATGGACAAATGTTCAATGGACATGTTTCGGGCAAATTGCCCGAACAGGAAATGATAAACGCTATTTTGGCAGAGGGAAGAAATCGTGGAGTAGACGTTTTATCATTTAACAATCTCAGAATTCATGTCTATATTTACAAACAAATAAAACTGATCAGCGTTTTCTCGGCAGGCTAGATTGAGGGACGCTAATTTTTTTTCGTTTAATACCTTCCGGTTATTTAAGACGGTCTTCTACAGTTACGCCAAGTTGACATTTCGAGTTCATAAGCATTTATAATCGCATTGGCTGCCGCTCCGTAGTTTCACGTTTCGTTTTCTTTTGCATAAATCGACAAGAAGCGGAGCATTTCATTATTCTATTTTTCTTGCTTCTTAAGGTTGTCCATAAAACCAAGACAGCAGAGAAGATTTATTTGGCTCTCTTTTTATAGGAAATTATGGCTTTAGTAATGGTTGTGGGCGATGAAAAAGAGTTGACGTAAACCTATATTACATAAAACTATTAATAAAAGAGAAACATCTTCGAAATGTTTCGTTCTGCAAGCATCTAGTTTTGAACCACACTAAACTAAATTTGGAACTATTTTCGATAGTTATTATCCTGACGAACACGTATTTAATTGGTAATTAATTTTCTGTCGCGTTTAAGAAGTTTAGTTTTGGCAATTCTTTCTTCCCTTCTTGTGATTCTGCATTAGATGTGGAAAGAATTACGAAAGTCATAATTTTTCTTTTATGAATTCAGGTCTCTATTAAATGGTTGATTTCTTATCAATGGATTTTTGTTAATCTTATTTCCATTTTACGAAGGACGATATTCATCAACATCTCAATGATATGACAATGTTATGCTTTACGCCGCAGCTCCGAACTGGTTCTGAACTGCCTCCAGGAATACACTTAACGCTTATGCATTACTAAGGAAAAAGTAATACAATCAAATAATTTATTCGGAGCCATTTTCCTATATTGCATATCGCTTGCAAAGGAATGAACAGATAAGATGAATTCATTGCTTAATTGAGAAGACGACAGTTTCAGTTGGAGAATGTCCGCTAAGATCAAAGTCTTTCTCAGAAAAAAATGAGGAAAAGCTAAGTTTCGGGATTTCGTTATTTTTTATTGTCGCCAAGTTTTCAGATAAACTTACAAATATCCCGGGTAATAGGTTACTAGTTTTAGAATGTTAGAGGATGTTTAGGGTAGAAGCTCTTACTAAACTATGTTCTCTTATTTCTATCAAAGGAATCGATCTAAAGATTCCCAATCCGTATTCCAATTGTAACATTCGTAGAGTTTTTCCAAATATCTCGCCGTTTGGTGATTACGTACATTCGGTCAGTTTTGAATATTTTTTGGAAGACATTTTATTGGAGAATATCGATTTATATTTGAATTACTATTTTTATAATTACGTTTTACACATCTTTTCTGCAGTATTCAAAGTTTTATTACGCGTAATATACTTACTACATCACCTTTAGAATTACAAATACGTGATTAGAAATTAATTTCTATTTATTCTCCTCAGGAGATGCAGGAAGATATGTTGCTGGGAATAGGAAACGTATCATAAATGTTAAAAACAAGAGCTGTAAAGGATTTAATTTCCAATTTCAAGCCACTCACGCAGTCACATTTGCATGAATGCACATTTTTACGATTAATTGCCTTATTCCGGGTTTACTAGTTGATTAGTAACATCATTATCGCAGAAATAGTGCGAAAAATTTGTTTGACATGAAATAATTATAATTTATATATGAAACTGACTGCACTTCATTTTCTGTCAAAGCCACCCAACGATCCATTAAATTTCATGAATATTGAACAGTTCGCAACTGCAATGGCGAACTTTTCCCGTTACCATAATATGTTTCGATGACGTCAATTTCACGATATTTTCTTCAGTATTTAAAAACATTTAATGTCATAATGTAATTTGCATTTCAAAATCATCTAATCTGCCCACTTAATTCAATTGCAAATTCGAAAATAGTAAAATAGCATTGATCAGACGAGTGAGTTTAATATCCAAGTTTACGCTTCGTTAGCCAACGAAATTTGAGCTAACGTTCTAAAAGATTTAATGAAAATAAAGCCACAAATAGTCAGTAATAGGATAAAAGGATAATTGTATTGTAATCGATAAAAGGATAATTGTACAGTATACATTATTTTATCCTGCCATGAGTTTCTACAAAAAATGAAGGCTTCATCTACAGATTATAGTGGGGAACAATTCCAAATTCGGAGGTTGTGTATTCGTTGGGTGTTGATGATGTTGAACTAGGAACTCTTTTTTTTTTAGAAAAGCTTCCAATGTGTTATTAGGTCCCATATACGAGTATTTTGTCAAAACTCTTGTCTTGATACGTTGAATATTGCCAGGATTTCGAATTGACTAATAGATATGTTTAAGCTGATATGAAAGATTGCAAAGGTTTTTTTCAATGGGTAAAAGTTAGTGTATTTTCTCGCCTCCACAAAGAGTAAAACTTCATGTTCTTGAGGTTTCGTGAAAGAGACCCACCGGACGTAAAGTCGCCAATTTAGGGTCGACTGATAATAAAATTAGGGATCGCTCTGAAGCCGACGTTTTTAGCCGAAAGTTTCAATTTGTCTTTGTTTTACATTTAAATACAGCTTGAGGATTGATTCGCTGTCCATCAAATGCATCAATTTTCTTATTTTTCTCACACCAAGATTATTTTTTTTACCTCTTTGTCGGTTTCAGGCGAGGACAGTTTTATAAATTTATATCAAGACAGTCTATGGTTAGAAATGGGCGCACCATTCAACTGAAGGAATATTAATTTTAACTTTGTGTTACTGTTTCTGCCGTTCGGGTCACGATTTTCTCATGCTAAAGCTTATGAGTTGTTTAAATACGCTATTTCTTCGAAGGATTACGTATCAAGGGGAACATTTCATTCTCAGAAATTATCTACTCATTACAAATGCTTTATTATCAATTGAAATTTTTTTAAACAGTAGAAAAGATGTAATCCAGAAATAGTATTTCGCGGGAATACTACTAAGATAACAGGAGTTTAATTTCATGACCTTTACTCGTGTCATCGTGCATGCATGCATGACTCATGCTTTATATTCGTGCATATACAAAGCGGAAATTACACAAAATGTGTGAGTCGCAGCGTTTGGTAATAACTCAATCAAATTTTGGAATCCTTCTGAGGTTTTGAGTATGCAATTCCGAGGCGGTTGGACCGTTTTTTTTTACTTGAATGCGACCGCAAATTTTGATCTCTTACCAGTAAAAACCTTGAATCATCCATCCGATGAAAACTCAAGGTACCAGTTAATTTGCGGCTATAACTTTCATGTATTAGAACATTAGGGCAACTGTTTCAGTGGTTCAGAAAAGGGAAAGGAACGATAAGGAGGACGTGTGACGTTAGATTCCCGTTAATTCCTCCACTTGAAATGTTCAAAATAAACGTATCCTTTATTAATTCAATAACTAAAGGAGAGATTTTAAAAATACATAACCTTAGCGTTCGCTTTGAAAGGAAATTATTTACGCCAAGGCATTCAGTAAGCTAAGTAATAGCTAAGCAGTAAGTATCTCAGTAAATACTTCGCTTGTAGCGAATGGAGTTTCTTTCGACTTGTCTTCGAAATGCACCTGATAGGAAAATCGGTTGTGGTAGATAATGTGGTCAGTAAGTGGGAGGCTTCATTTTAATCGGTACAGTCTGTTTAAATTAAGCTCGATTAGAAGAGCCCACTTAATATCGCGGACAAAATATTCGCTCTGTCACGCATCGGAACTAATTTTGATCGGTCCGATTGTGCCCAACTTTATTTTCCTTTTCGACGCAAAAAAGAGGATTTGTACGTGCAGATGGAAGAGCAGCGGACATGAGTCGGCATCTCCCAATGCGGGCCCATCAGGTCCGTACAAAGAGAGGGCCTCGCAGCTCCTTCCAGGAGATATCCATCGAGGATGAAGTCACAGCCTAATATCGCCCTCTTTAAAGGGTTTGGCGCTGAGAGACTGTTAACATACCGGAGTTATTTTTTCACGGCTGCCTTTCTTCCGGAATACGCTACCGAACGAGAACTCAAGACTGGTTGTACAAATTGTCGCCGAATGGTCGTCTACGCCAGAGCTTTTCAACCTATGTGCTGCGAAGTCCTAGTGTACCGCGTCGCATCCATGGGAAATATAAGTACGGCTCCCACACACTGACAGTAAGAAACCGCGACCAAGTTCTGAAGCAGGCAAACCTTACGTTGGCGGGGACAGCGTCTAAACCTCAAGGCGAGGAACACTAAGTTCGAGTTGATTTCCTGATTCATCTCATTGACGGCCAGAGTTACAAATAATGAGAAATTTACCATTTTTTCCTTTCCGAAACAACCGAAGATTTACGTCTATCATAACAAATCCAACAATAATGTCACGTTTTTGCAACTTTGGCAGGAAATGGGTCAAAGGCTCTCTAATTGTATGGGGCGTCTTTTGTTTATGGAAATTTGTGTTATATAATCTTTGCAACTGTAAACTCCGGGTCTTATATTCTTTCTCCAAGTTTTTCCATCAAACCGGGGGAAAAGAAAAGCAAACATCGCGTTAAACCGGGACAGTCCCGGGCAAAACGGGACGTATGGTAAGGCCACACTTAAGTTTCCTCTTCCTGTCAGAATTAGGCTCAACCATCATCTCACATATTATTGAAGAGTATCCTGAATTTTGACAATCTTACACATTAAATTCTTTTAAAACATCAATCTTGTTTATTAATTAAACAATCTTTATGAAATTTCCATTTTTTCACGAATGTGCGATTAGTGTGAAAGCATATAGTTTTAGAGTTATTTCGAACATTCTCGGCGATTATCTTGTTTCTTGATTAAATACGATCAGGAGAGAAAAATAAAATTGAACAGGACCATTACTTAGGCTGATCTATGGAAGGAAACCGCAACTATGACTCACGAGTTTATACACGTAATCGTCAGGAAATGGTGTACGTTAAACCCGAAATCGAGAGGAGCTGAATGACTGCCCTCTTTGATCGTGGGAAATATTAGAGGCGTAGGGCCTAAAAAGTCTTGTAGATAGTTAGGTTGGTAGGTAGATAGAACCTTTGTTGGCGAGGTTAGGCCCATGTGGGCCTCTCTTCCACGTAACCTCGCATGTCATTATAATAATGCATATAAAGACAATATATAATAAAATAAATTTATATAGCAGGCAATCGAAATTGAGAAAATTGAAAATAGAATATAAGTTACGTGGAGTTACAAAATGAAATTACATATTTAAAGATAACAATAATTCGCTAGACCAATCGAATGAACATGATCAATTCCAAAAGGTAATTTCATCTTATATTTAATCCAGAGTCGCTCATTGGCTCTTGTTTGGGTCGAGAGAAGATACTTGGCTTTCCAAGGTGTGGAATTAGCTACACCATTGACGAGGAAGTATTATATTGTCATGGAACAAGTTTCTTATCGTGAAAGAGGAATATCTTAGCCGACACAGGGGTGCGGTGCTGTGCACCTTACGCTTCCGTAGTTGGTGGCACGGAATTCTGGAAGAGGATTCCAGAAGGGGGTCGTGCAGTTCTCCTCTGACATCGACCTTTGCCAGCCGACGACGGATTTAACAACGGTAGCGAAGCATCGGCCAGACAATGGAGCTTTCCGTCTCGTCCAGCCACAATTGACTATCGCCAAGTCTTGCCGAAGGTCAAATGGGGGACACGTGAGGGAGTGGAACACGATTATCTCGCTCAGAATTACGCGGGAGGTTCTTTCTGCGATTTTTTTGCCGATGCTGACCCCAAGGGGTCGCTATCATTTTTAATGGGGACTTAGGATGGGATTTTAAGTGCTTCACAAGGGGATAAATGCGGAGGAAATTGCTTCATACTCCCATACTAACATACTTTAAGTTTTACTCTGTTGTGGGTTTTCGAAATTGGATTCATTTATATGACGCAGTTTCGAATTACGAGATCTTATTTGGCGGATCGTCGCTTTAGTTTGGCTACCATTTTAGGCGGAAATACTTACTTGAGAGGACTGTAGTTATCTTTGACATGAATTTACTATAGTCCATTCACTAGATGTTTGTAGTTTAGAGAGAGAAAGAATAGGTTATCTCTTCGTATAGGGAGCCAATAGGACAGGGCGAAATACCCCCTCCAGTCATGAAGAGCGTAGTAGAAGTTTGCTGTGTTGCAACATTAGCATAAAAATATAAATTTAGTCAAAATCGTTTCAATTTTTCTCAGTATTGAGTGAAAGTAATACCGGAAATAACATCGTGATTTATTTTAGGTTAATTAATAACATAACCGCAGAAAAAAACAAAAATACCACAATTCAAAGAAAATCTTGATTTTATCCCGGTTTTGTTTGAACGGGTGCCTTTACTTCTGTAATNAATAACATAACCGCAGAGAAAAACAAAAATACCACAATTCAAAGAAAATCTTGATTTTATCCCGGTTTTGTTTGAACGGGTGCCTTTACTTCTGTAATTTAGGAAACAAGATATTTTATACATCAAATTCTGCTTCAAATCATTTTCTTCCCTTTCGAGTAACTAAATACGTTGACGGTAGATGGAGCTGCCGATATTCGCTCCTCCTGCTAGAGTGCAGCGTCAGCAAAAATACCTGTAACTTCGTCAATTTTGCTAATATTTACATCAAGCCGAGTGCATCAAATAGGCAAACGTTTAACTATACCATACAACATTAAAAGCAGGATTTAACTAAATTTTAGCCAGGTTTGCTTAATTTTAGCACTAGCTGTTTAAAGCCACCATTTCAATTATATGAGATTTTATTCTTATCCTTTTCAATAAATTTAATAAAGCGGAGATAGTTATCTTTTTATTTTCATATTTTCTTGCCCTATCGAGATTTTACCGAATTTATTTTCAATTTATTGCTGTTGTAGGTGAAAATTAAAATTAGTCCATCAGTTCTATCGCTAAATGCAATTGTAGAAGTAGCTCTGAACTGTAAAGTGTTCATAATATATTTTTGATGAATTAATTCTCTTTGAAAGCAATTATTAAGAAGCAGATTGGCTGACGGATGGGAGTGAGTCATTCAAGTGAATTAAGGAACGTTATGCTCTTTTTTATAAACTTGGGAATTCGCGGTGATGTGAAGGAAGTGCATTTAAGTTGGCCGATAAATGGGCAAAAGTTGCATCACGCAATGCCACGGAGGAATTTAAATTGGCCTCTTTTGGGGAAAGAGATGTTTTGACCTTCCAATCAACCTCTTCCTAATTTGGAACGGAAACGATTCAATCCGATACGTATAGTTTTCGACGAAGTGGTGCTTCTGTTGAACTGCGTATTGCCTCACTCAAGCACTTCTTTTCGTTACATTTTCAGTAAATGCATTTTAGCATTAATTCGATAAACTAACCATTACTATTTTGTATGCTCTCTGGTTGAGGTTAATCAAAGTGTATGAACGCTTTTCAACATTGTGGTCGAATATTTACTTACAATCTTTTCTTCTCGCATGCTGAATATGACCGCTTTCATCTTCAGCTTGGCATCATTGCAATATCAATCACCGGTGTGCATAATGCGTTAAGTTCTGGAAATCAGTGTTTGAGTATGTAATACGTTTATTCGATTAATATTCGCGTATAATTCGTAAGAGCAAAAATGGTTTATTTTAGCGTTAAAATAGTCCACAATTACCTCGAAGTGAGAAACTGTCGAAAGAAGATGTGGAAAAGGAAAGAGTCTATAAAATGAGTAACATTTATTGATGTTTGTGAGTTGGAAGCTCAATAAGCCTTCAACGAAGTAAACTTGAGCTGTGGAATAATCAATTTTGGCGGAGGGGAATTCCAATCTCAAGGTCGCCGATTTTAGTTCCGGCAAGTCGGGTTTTTCTGGTTAGGGAATGGTTGTTTGTATTTGTGAATAATAATTATTAAAAAGGTTGAAATTGGAATCGTCATGTTTCCATTAAAGAAGTTATATTACCATGGGTTACAATTTAACCTAAAATTAGGATATTAAAAATTTAGTTACTATGGAATCTTTTTCTGATTAAAAAGGTGTAATGTAGATTCCGTTCCAGCCTCGAGTTCCATGGGTATCACAAGTTTGGACCGATTGCAATGTTTTATTTACAATTGTAAGATGTCACTGGCAAAAGTATTAGTGCTCATCTTCATCACGTGGGTTGCGAAGAGTTCTTTATCCTCATTCAGAGTTCCATTCGCATCTGCCGATGAATGAACGAACGGCTGCTTTAAACTCATTCACATAGTGCAGTTGTATCCCTTTTGTGTTGCTCATTAAACGGTTCTAGTGATTTGCTTTCAAAAACTTAAGTACCTCATTTACTCATCGACGATGCCCATTGTCTTTTATTTCCTTTATGCGTACATTGTTTATGGAACTCGATAGTTTGTCGTGAAATTTTTACTTCGAAATCTCTAAAAAAATGTCTCCTCTATCATTTGCTATGTTAAAATTTCACGAATGTTAAGGCGATTATTTTGGTTCTTTAGGGAACATTTCTTGAGTATAATTCGTAAATTAATTACCATAGAGTCTCGATTTCTCGAGGTGCATATTTGTGTGCTTAGCCCTTTTTAATTACATATTTACCGCTTAAGTTACTTTTGCTGTAAATGCACCATGACAGGCAAGCGGAGGTCGGCTAATAATTTGGAGGTTATCTTAGAAAAGAAGTGAGAACTGCAACTGGGCTATGAAATTTAACAAGAAAAGGGAAATGTTCAATTTAAAAAGTTTTTACAATAAAGTGATTTTCGATTGTTAAACACGTCGTGGTTCATAAGGTCAAGGCACGAAAATAGCGTGTATATTTGATAATTTCGTACACAAGACGATTCCTTCGTATTATCCGAGTTTTCGATTATCCGAGGTTGTATGTACGGTTCACATTAGAATCCAATAATTCGTCTTCGACATTTTGGTAGGTCTCCATTATAAAGAATAACGAAGAAAATAACTTAAAATTTCTATTGCATAAACTTTCCTCCCTGTCGATACTATCTTTCGTATACAGTGGCTTCCATTCTCACAATGATGTAATGATCTTACATCGTGCGTGCTGCATTATACGACAATTGAAGAGTGTCTCGAAAGATGGACTAACACGATCGCGCTAAATGTTTCATTTTAAAACTAATTGTAACTCAATTCCAAAGTATTTAACAGAAATAAAATTCTTTTTACACGACTTTTCGTCATTTACCGTTTGGTGTGGCAGGAAATTGGATTTTGAATCTTTAAAATCGAAACACGCCGAGATTAGTTTTTGTATCGAAGACCATAACTTCAGCAGTTGGAATAATTCAACGTTGAATGTATTTCCTGTTTTCCAAATTTATCTTTCCCATTTATTCAGAGCCAAGATTTTCGAATGTCGTTTTAAAGGGACACATTGGAAAGGCTAAATTTGCTGAGTTTGGATCGCCACAGATTTCCGTTATGAGCCCATATTTTAAGAGAAAATCGCCGCAAAACTCTATTCCAGGCGCTGCACAGTTGCCAGGTACAGCGGTGATCACCTTAACTCCTCAGTTTGTGTCTATTGGCTTAGAAACATAGAGGAGGAGATAAAACGTTTAGCAAGAACCGAGAAATGTTCTCAGGATCATAGTTCTCACGCGGCGCGGTATTTTACACTTAGAGAGGTCGACTCTAAGCAGTTCTATTCGCCCATTAAAAATTTAAGGCAGAATTCTGCTGAGAGCCTCTCCGTTTGTAGGGAAGGTTTGTTCAGTGGCTCCTAACTATGGTTGAAGGTGAACGAGTGATGAAAGAGAAATCTTATCTTAGAATAAGAAAGTTCCTAAACTTCAGTCTGTATTCCTTCAACAGTCCAGTGACTTTCTCGGAAATGTTTGCAATATAAAAATAGGAATCTAAACAGCTGCTTTTCGACAACTTAAACTTGGTGTTTAAGGTAATAATTTATAAAGTGTAATCATAGTTTATTTATGTTTTTAAATTATGGCACGAGATTCGAATCATTGCGATTTAAGTCATACTTTCGTTTAACAAACAAGTATATTCCACTGAAGTTATCGTTTTCCTAGGGGAGCTTCAGCTTCAACCGTCCAGAGTTATTGCTGATGAAGTAACTTAACTTATTATAATATAAATATTACTAGTAAACGCCCCCGTCAAGCATGACGGGACTTAATTTAGTTTAAAAATATATCTAATATTGTATATATCTGGTCCTCCTAAGCCAGAAACAGTCCGTCGTAAGATCATAATAACTCAAT
>KZ308181.1:198842-212777 GCA_000376725.2 Ladona fulva | reverse complement strand
AATTTTCAAAAATTCGTAACGGTATTTCCCGGGCAGGTAGAAGGTTGAAATTCGCTACATCTATAGAAGATAGGGATTTCTATCGTATGCCGTAAGGATATTTGTCTTAATAGACCCAGGTTCGATGCTAGGACAATTCATATGGACGTATTTTGAATAATTCGTTCAGGGTAATGTAGTTTGTGGATGGCACTCGGTGTATGGCAGGTGGAGTGATACAGGAGGTGTACAATGCCTTAGTTAATCTATCCTACATTAAGCTTGCAGTACGCAAGCTACTTTTACTCGTATATATATGATTAGACCCATTTTCGTTTTGTAAATAGTCCTTACATGTTGAACTGATTTATTTTATTGTAATTTTTATCATTACTTTTGTTATTATGTTAATTATTCTTAAAATTTGAAATCAGTGGTACGACTAAACATTTTTCTGAGTCGCGTATACATTAATGAGGGTTGTTTGTGAAAACAGCCAAATATCTAAAAATTACCTTCATTAATATATTTTAAAGATTTCATTCCTTTTCATGAAAAGACACTGCTTCGACTTTGAAATATTTAAATATGCGACTTTTAGAAATTCTTCTGTTTTATTTCTTCACTAGAAAACTGTCGTCATGTCAGCATATTTAGGAATTTATTTCGATGTTCTCTTTATAATCTTCGAAACTTGGATAAAATCAATATGCTTAGGCGTTATTTCGTGGAAAGACATATTACAGAAGAGAAGGAAAACTGGGTAATTTTTCACGCATTTTTATTTTGGGACCGATTTTGCTAAAGATTTTAGCATCATCAGGCCTGATGATGCCAAATAAGATCGCTTTGAAAAATTACCAGGTTGTCTTCTGTTGGAAACTTGGTTCTGGTAATTAATGAAAAATCATGAAGTTAAGTTAATAGTAGGATTCGATCAGAGGTTTGTGTCGTTGTTAATACGAAGTTGAGTAAATAGCATAGGAAATAGATTATTGAACATTTTAGAGAGAATTCCAATCGGATTTACCGATTTAGCGCTTCAACTACTATGCCCCGAGTTCGAATCCTGGCTAACCGCATTTTTCTGGTTAGGGAATGGTCGTGTGTGCTCGTATATTGTTTATGCCACTGCTGTAAACTCAGCCATGGGTATAAATCAGACATTCCTATCAATTTGCAGTCGTTTATTCTGCTAATTGAACCTCTATCGTCTGATATACTATTACCAAATCTAGCCAACAGCGTGCTATAAAGTGAGTTCCTATGAGTTTATTTCTTCTACGTTTGTTTTCCATTCTCGGAATCGTTTTCCTGGAACTATTTTCGTGTCTCTTTCGTGAAACGAAATTCTATTTTATTCCGTGTTATATCTGCTGTTGTGTTTGTACAGTTTTGCCACAAAGAAATTATTAATGCGGTAGCCGTTCTCGAAGGATGTAATGTCGCAGTAGGATTTGCATTCCACAAGTATACCTTTTTCTGGTGCTCACTTTGCGCTTCGGAAATATAAAATAACAGTGGACGTTTCTTAGCCGCCACTGCCGCAAGGCACACGCGATTTTTCATTTCGCCCGTTTTTTTTAACGTATTCCTGCGGAATAAGTCGCAAAATTGGGTCAAGAGATTTTATCTTTCGACGAAGTTTTTGAATACCTTTCTGATAAAGACTGCTGTAGTTTTCATCATCGTTCTCAAATGCCCGAATGTATAATTTTTGAATAATGAAGAATTGGTTCGAAACGAAAGTGCTTTTGGCAATTTAATCTTCAAACCAATTTTAACCTTTATTTCGAAGCAGATTTTTTACCCTTATCCTAAATGTGTAAATAAAATAATTACCTTATTTTAAAATTATACGGTAATTTGCGAATGTGGGCAATTTAATATGTGTGTGATTTTATGTTAGATTAATAAGTATTCCATAAGGGAGCTAATATATCATTATATTAGTTTAATCAATACCGTGTTTATTTCTCGCTTAAAGTGTATTTTTCCTTCGAATCACGTTTTTATCCCGAAAGAGTTGTATCTTCTCGTTTGAGGTAACTTCAGGCGAAATTTCATCGACGCCTTCTTTAGCATTTCCTACAATGTCTATAATTGTATTAATCGATATCGATTTCCCATTCACAATAAATGGAATATGAACCACGTGGTGCAAATTGTGAATTTTCCCTTTGAGAGAGAAATCGCCCGCAGCCATGTCTCAAAGGAAACATAAATTATTCTCTCAGTCAATTTCTTTCATAATTTCATTTTTTGTTTCCACTCAGCCGTGGATATAAATCAGACATTCCTATCAATTTGCAATCGTTTATTCTGCTAATTGAACCTCTATCGTCTGATATACTATTACCATGAACCGGGAATTTGCAAGGTACTTGGTATCACACCAAAGGTAGAATCACTGCCAATTACTTAACATTAGAATTCGATTGAACAGGTTTTTTGTCGTTGGTCTTATGTTCCATCGCCTATTCAGTTGGAATGCGTGTATTTTTTCGTCTCGTGCGATGAACTTTCGAATGTCCGGGCAAACGATGGGGAGATGAAGCTCGAATATTCGGAAAACACGGATGGACTAAAATTTCACTTTTATTTCTTTTATATTAATAATTGAAGTAAATAGACAATTTACTGCTGTTAACGCACATATTCTGTAATTTTCGTTTGTTTCGTGGTCTTATTAAAAGTATCCTTAAATTGGCCGCGAATCTTTTTAGCAGCGAAAATGGATTGTATTCGTAGTGCTTTAAAGAAGACACCTCACTGAAGTCACGCTTGTATTAGAATGAGGAAATGCTTGTTTTTAATTTGTTTGAATTTATTCAAAAAGACAGCCTAAAATATCGATGAAGAGTAAAAAATATCATGGATAGATTATCCGCTTACATATAATTGGGAGTTAACTGTAACCGAATGGAGTGTTTGCGGTAACAGGTTGACATTTGCCTTCTATACCCTGAAGGAAAACTGCTTCCAGACTAAAATCACGATTATCCCATTACCGTCCACCATAAGAATGTCAAATGTATCTCTCTAATCTTAACATAGAGGGTGGATTGTGTTCGTTTTATCAGCTTGATGAAAAAACATTTCATGCTAGGCTATCGGAAATACAAGATGAAGTTTTTAATTTAATCCTTTAGGAAATTAAAAAATTAAGTTTTTGGCTACATTTATCCTATCCTGGATATTCTTCTTATCGAAGATTAATCCCCCAAAAAATTCTTTGACTCTGGAACAGATTCTATTTCTCCTGATCAATTAATAATCTGTTCATAAGAAACGACAGCCCTGTTTTGTAGTTCCCAAATAGCTTATATACTTTTACATAGAGAGGAATTCTGCTATTAATTCACGATGTAGGAATCCATTCTTCGCCTTAATTAGCTCTGCGTTGTAATGTAGTGCATGAGACGTCTATTATTTTCTAAGTCGCCTGCAATTTGTCTGATATTCGCGCATCCATTGCATCTCGATGTACTTCAGTGTCGCAATCTTCCTCTTCGTTAGTTCAATTAGTGTGCTGAGGACACGGAGGTTAATGCCGTCAGATAATGTTATCCAGCAAGCTTTGAAAATGATTGCGCCCGGTAGCCATTAGTGTGGTCGCTTTCTCTTGCACTACGTCATCGCTCTCCCGAGGCCATCGCGACCATCCCTCGGAAAATCTTTTCTCTCAAAACTGATAACTCCTTAATCGGGAAAAATCTCCCATTAATAATCCTTTTATTGCTTCTCGAAGGCAATAATTACGTATTCTTTGGTGGGTGGCGGATTTGAAAGTGGTTTCACCTGTTGTACGCAGGCATGTCATTCATGCCCTTTTCATAATTCCTTTGTTTGAAAAAATGTTGCCTTTCTTATTTTTATCCTCTAGCTTTATGTTATTTAAGTTATAATGTACGTAGTTATTAATCGATAAATGGAAGTTATGAATAGTTGAATACCACCAAACTACAATAATGTTAAAATTAAACGAAATTAATTAACTAAATTACATCTACAAGCCCAGCTACATCATTCAAGCCTCCTTTCGGTGTGTAGTACTTGAACCATAAGATTATTTCTGTCGCGTATCGTCCGCGGAAAAACCAAGTGTTTGAAGCGACTAGACCTGTTATCTATTTATTTACGGATGTTACACATAATTTCGACAATGACGTATAATTAATAATTCGTCTACGGAGGAAGTATTATCATTGAATTCATTGAGTAAGTTAAAAATAAATTATAGTCTCCTTTCTTCTAACGATTTCAATCCTATATAGTGGAACATCCTGTTAACGCTGATCGCTATCGAAACAATTCTTAATAAAGATTTTTAACGCTGGACTTTTTCTACTTCACAAATCTGTAACGTACCACACACTGCTTGCGTACACTAGATGAGGTCTAATTGGCGTAAAGCAGCAATACTCGCGAACTTTTTCATCGCGTTAACCGACAATTCCCTTGACAAACCCAAATTTCTTAAATGCTCGTCCATAAATGTAACAGATGCTGATCCACCATGTTAAATCATTCGTGAAGTTGATATATATTTTCTACATCTAATCCTATCAGCATCATCAGCCATTTTCAATCCGACGTCGGATATAGGCCTCTCCAAGCGCTTTCCAATTCTCTCTATTCCGAGCCTCTCGTTGCCATGTTACCCCTAATTACTGAATTATGTCTCTGTTCCATCAGTCTTCTTCTTGGTCTCTTCACATCTCTTGGTATCCAGTTGAGAACTGCTGATGTCCATTGATTGTCGTTTCTCCTTGCAACATGGCCTGCCCCACACCCATTTCAGTGATATTACCTTATCTATGATGTCTGTCACTCCTGTCATCTTCCTAACCCAGGTGTTGCGTTTCCTGTCTCTTCTTGTGATTTCAAGCACACGCCGTTCCATACTTCATTGCGTGGTCTAGAGTGGCTTGGTTATTGCTGCGTTTAGTACCCATGTTTCACTTCCATATGTCAAAACTGGTAGTATGCATTGGTTGAAGACCTTTCTCTTCAACACCATTGGCATTTTTGACTTCAGAATATGGTTGATCCTTCCGAAAGCACTCCATCCTAGTTTTATTCTTCGATTCACTTAATTGATCCTGTTTTTCTCTCCTGTTGTAACCAGTTGTCCCAGGTAAGTGTACTCTCAACAAACATCAAGGGGTACATCTTGTAGTAGGATTGGTACTTGTGCTGCAAAAGAATTATACATTACCTTAGTTTTCGATAAGTTTATCCTGAGTCCTATTTTCTGCCCAGACGCGTTCAGTTCTTGAAGTCTTGATGCTAGATCTTCACCGTTGGTTGCGAAGAGTACTATATCATCTGCAAAACGCAAATGACTGATGTGCTCTCCATTGACCCGTAGGCCTCTTTCCTCCCAGTCTAAGGTTTTAAAGATTTTTTCCAGAACGGCTGTAAAAAGAATTGGTGAAAGGCAGCCGCCTTGTCTCACTCCCTTCTCAATCCGGAATTCCTCTGTTTCTTCATGCAGCATTACAGACGCTGTGGCGTCCTTGTAGATGCTGCGTAAAAGTTGGATGTACTTGGCATCTATCCCTTGTTTCCCCAGTGCCTCCAGTGTGGAGGAGGTACTTACCGAGTCAAAGGCCTGGGCATAGTCCACGAAGCAGAGTACTAGTGGCATCTCGTATTCGTTCGTTATAATTCGTACGTTCGATAATTTCTTGCAGCGTGTGGATGTGGTCAGTAATGCTGAATCCCTTACGAAATCCAGCTTCTTCTCTGGGCTGGGCAGCTGCCAGGGACGTCTTCAGACGTGCAGCTATTACTCTTATGTACGTTTTGTAAATAACAGGAAGGAGGCTGATGGGGCGGTAGTTCTTCAAATCTTCCTTGCTTCCTTTCTTGTGCAAAAGGACAATCTTTGCATGGTTCCATTCCTTCGGAATTCTTCCTTGTCTAAGGCAATTAGTGAATAACTGCGCTAAGACGGGAGAAATCACTGTAACACCAAGTTTCAGATATTCTGCTAAAACTCCATCAGCTCCTCCTGCCTTTCCATTCTTCATCTTCCTGATGGCCTCTGTTACTTTCTCTGGGAGAATAGAGGGGGAATTTTCTGAGTTTTGTGTTTCTTCTTGGTTTTCCTCTTCAATATTTTCTGTCTTCTTGTATAAGTTGGTGAAGTATTCGGTTACTGTCCTCAGTATTGCTTGTCTATTTGAAGTTGTTGTGCCATCTTCATTCTGGACGACCAAGATTTGTTTCTTTCCCATTGCTAGGCGTCGTCTGACCCTCTTCATACACTTGTTGTTCTCTATAGTCTCTTGCACAATTCTTTCGTTAAAATTCCTCATATCTTCCTTCATTACCACTCTGATAGACTTGCATAGCTCGACATATTCGATATTATCCTTCGGCAAGTCTGAGTGCTTCAGTTGCTTTCGCTGTTTCATCATTTTCCTGGTTCTGTCGCTGAACTTCTTATACTTTGGTACTTTTAATTGCGCTTGCTACTTCTTCTATCGCTGCCTTCACGACTTCCATGACTTTGGTTTCCAGTTCTACTTCTTGAAGTGCTGAAAACCTATTTCTAAGTTCCTGCTGGAACTCTTTCCTATTTTCTTCTAATTTTGCAATACTTACCTCCTGTTTCCTGCTTGAGAGCAAGAATAATTCTTGAAAAGACTAGTTGTAGCATATATTTCTCTAATTTTTCTTTCATTATCTGAACGGCATATGCAACAAAGGGGATGCATAATATTTGCTAAATCTTCTAATACTTTAGTTTCTCTGATCTAACTGTGTACATTTAGCCTTTGGTTAATTCTTCTGTGTTCTACAGATTCCCATTCTGCGTCCTAAAGCATCTCAGTAACGACCACTGATTTGTTGTAACAATTTTAAGGAGACATATCGCCTTTTCCTACATAAAGTTATTCGAAGGAATGAAATAATGCTATTAAATGTTTCCCAAATAATGTGCACTTCATTATCAACCTCGAAATAATCGAAAGTCGGTATGTTGATAAATTTGACCGAGTCAGTTGGAGGTAATGTCTCTTTAGTCCTCACTCTGTCACGGACAAGTACTATATGTAATTAGGGGCTCCCAGATAGCCAAGTGGGCAACGCGTTCGACTTAGGTGAAAGCGGTACCGGGTTCGATTCCCGGTGGGGGCCTACGTGCGTAATGACCTAAGCTGTCGAAGCACTTTTAACAATACTACTATACTACTATATGTAATTAGGTGTACCCCAATCAACGCACAGAAATGTGGATGACCTATTAATGTGTAGAAATATGTACGATCTATCATTTAGTAATTACACATAGTGACACAATAGTTATTCTGATAATCACTGAGCTTTGATAGGGTGATTTGTAAAACGTTGCCGACCAAAGTAAATGACGGGACGGTGTAATGGATATAATCGCTCCTTATTTGTATTGGTATGACTTTTCTAGAAGTGATTCGACCGCACGTATTGACTCCCATAGACAATTGTTCCCGAGAAAGCTTTCACGAAAGGCGAACGCGCTACCCACTTGGTCCTCCTGGACACTTCTTCTTAACTCCGACAAAGCTCAGCTTAAGACCTTCAAAAATTTTGATTAAAATATTTTGGCACGCGGAGAGATTTTACTCTTCTCGCAATAGTATAATGTTAGAATTATAGGTTAAGGGATAACAAGTGTGAAAAATAGCGACACGACTGGGACTCGAACCCAGGTCTCCCACCTCCTGGACACTTCTTCTTAACTCCGACAAAGCTCAGCTTAAGACCTTCAAAAATTTTGATTAAAATATTTTGGCACGCGGAGAGATTTTACTCTTCTCGCAATAGTATAATGTTAGAATTATAGGTTAAAATTTCTTAATATCTGAGGCAATAAGAGGTTACTGCCCACCGTAAACTAAATCCGTAACAGAATTTCAGTACAAATTCAAATGGTGTAAACTTGTCTCCTGAATGTCATACAATACTACTCTTTTATTTTTGCACCATTTCCCTTTAGCCTAAGAACTTAACGGTTGATAATAAAGTGTTTCTTATTTGGAAACATATTTTTGCTAACCATTATTTAATTCCTTCAAATAAATTTGAAATGGTCTATTATTTTTCTTACCGAATTTACAAAGATTGATTTTAAGAAATGTTCGATATTTCTTTACTTTATCGTTGCTGTATTGTTCCACATCAGGCGGAATTTTGGCAATGTATCGTTCTCGGTCTACTTGTAGAACATTTTACGACATACGATGCGACCAACACGAGCGACTATCAAGGAAAAATGACGATCACCATAGCTACGTAGGCGGGAGATAAAAATTTATCGACTCTATAACTAGGTAACGGTTGGTTGGAGATAAAGTTACCTTAAATTCATCTTTCGTGGAAAATCGAACCAGTTCTCGCGAGGTCCGTCTGCGACGAGATTTGGAGTCTACTTTTGGAGTTCAATTTCTTATCGAATTCCTTTAAATATTAAAAATGTTCCACCCAATAAAAATATTCTGGCCTTTTGTAGCCCAAACGGTGTCGATTTGAAAAATTCCCTTTGGGTGATTTGGTGCGGTTTTCACGCGTGGGAAAGCAATCAGTGGGCGTTGAGAGAGACTGGCGAATGAAACCGAAGTAGAGTGAAATTGACGATTTTAGGAAAGTTACCGTTTAAACGTATTTCGCATAATTTCGGTGCAGTGAGTGTACGTAAACGTATTCTTTTATGTCTCATTAATAATCCTGTGTGAGGGTCTTTAACCGCTCTAAGAAGTTGATTTGCCCTTAAATTAAATGCATAATGACGGATTAAAGAGTGGAGTGGATGTCTAAATAAATGGGGTAAATGACTTTAATGCATGTTGATTTGAGTTATCTTTCATAGGTTCCAACTGATTTACGTTTTAAAATGTCAAGGAGACTGAAGTATCAATCAAATATTTCAGACTCATAAATTTGAAGATATTACTTAAGGTCTTTTATTTTTCCAGTCCACTGTATAGGCTATTGACTTATCTATGAAACAGACGTTTGAATTAAGCGAGTAGCGTAAGTATACATATTTAAAGAATTAATTCCGTCTTATTTAATAGCATTTTCTTCCTTGCTAACTTCTGGCTTGTCAACTCCTTTATTGATATATTTGCTACGTGCTGACCTTATGCCTCCAGTGTTTTTTCTCGAGTGTCATCAGTTAAAAATAAATCGATTAGATTTTCAGGACGCGATACAACGAGAAATTGTGCGTGCGGGGAGGCCAGGTGCATAGCCCGGGGCCGCTATAAAAGGAAGTCCCCTCAGGTGGCCGAAGAAAGAAATAGCATCTCGAATTCTTACGATATGTGTCCGTGCACATAAATCATCGTCATACGGGTCCCTTTCCACTCCGCAACCTGCCTGTGAGTTACGCGACCCGGCCCTCAGATTAGTTAGTTCGCTTCGTATTTATTGCCTTGTGCCATTTTAAAGAAAACACTATCGCGAATCCATGAATGACTGCGTTATTTTCCAACCGAACTTTTTCTCCTTCGCCGGAATGATGAATAATTCTAATTTTTCTCGTGCGCTTGTTTGCATTTCGGATTGGAATGAGTTGCATCACTCAGCGAACTCGAGAATCGATTATTTCAGTGTAACAGTAAAGCGGGAGATCGCCTTCCGGAACTGCTAAATATATACCCATTTTTTCCTATTAAAGTGCAGAAATAGCCATGTTAAGTGCAGAAAATTCGGTTAAATCGTACCCAACAATTGCAAAGCATTAGTAATCTCGTTTAAAATCTTGTACCATGTTATGTATTTCTATTTTGACGCAAATTCCGACTAAAGCTAAATGGAAAATAGGTATTTCTAACCACATTTTCGCCCAAAAACATAATTTTATTGTATTTTAATAATTCTAATACAGCTCGTCCTTCTTTTCTTGTCGTGTGAAGTGCGTATTCATAATCTATTCTTAGTAAATAAATGATTTTCAATTAAAATTCAATGTAAAATAATTGTATCTACATCTACATAAGTACCCTGCAAGCCGCCTTACGGCGTGTGGCAGGGGGGCCGGGTTCATTGTATGCAACGTTTCTCATTGTGGTGGAATGAAATCGACTATATAATTTTTGCCGGATCAATAGGACACGCTTTGTATGCGATGCGATTAAATAGTTGTTTCTATAGAAGTTCCTATTAACCTTTTTATCGAAGTACAAGAAAAGCATTTACACCTAAAATAAGATCACGGGAATAAAAAAATAACGGTAAATTTGAATTCAGATTCAGTCCGTAAATACTGCGATCCTTTGCCATAAAATTCAATTCCAATCAATTTTGCTGTATATCCTACAGTGTTAGTGAAACCTTCGTTAAACATAGAATATTTATATTCTCTTCGTCGTCTGTTATTTCTCTTGTGTCGCGAAAATATGAGAGTGGAGAGTAATGCCCAACATTTTTTTTCTCCAAAAAGTATATTCTACAAAAATTAAAATTACGCATATGAAATAATGATGTATTATCTGCTCAATATATTTTTCCACAGTATTTCCTTTAAATTCTTCGGCTTTCTTCCTGCGATTCACTAGGGAATGTATGCCCTCTCTGCACAAGTCCACACTCTGATTATGGACCCAGGTTTTCACTTTCAACCGCCTTCTGATTCACTCCATACACAGCAAGCAACTGTACTTCTATCGCCTGCAGATGTTCCATAGACTTTGCACAAAAGTTTGTGAACATTCCCTATCTTTCCTTTCTCTACGCACAAAAATTCATCACAATCACGTTGTCTGTAACGTGTATCACGGTCAGACTCCATTTTGAAAGCTTCCTACAGTTATGCTCTCTGCAGGAGAAAACTGAAACTATGTTCATACACGCGGAAAACGTCAAAGGGTTCTAACATACAATTTAGAATTACTATCGGTGGTTTTGACTGTAAAAAATATGTGGGACATTTGACCTACCCTCGTATTTCTGATTCGCGATTCAGAAAAATCGTCCGAGATTAATCGTAATCAAGTGATGACTGAACACAATATTTTACTTGTGAAATTATACATCAATTACAATACTTTTGGGCAACCCTCGTAGATTGGAAATGTCTGAGAACGGGTGTGAGGAGTATACTAAAAATATTCTAGAGATTGGAGTAGGCTGTTAGGATGGAGTCATTCTCAATGAAAAAGTTGCGTGAAAGATTTCAACGTTAAGCAAACGGCTGGGAAGAGCGCAGAATGGTCGTCATTAGAGATATGAACCACTTTGCAACTGATAAAGGAAAGAAACTCTTCCTTTGCATATAAATCCGAAAGCTCTGAGACGTTTTTTTCCTGTTTCGGGAAGGCACACCTTTTGACCGCATCGTCATTTGACCAACTCTTTCACCCGATTTAATTCATTCGAGATTTTTCACTTCCCTGTCCAATTTTCCCACGTTCTCCAGAAAGGTCTTTTAAAATATCTTCGGCCATTTCCTTTCAGCCGTGTTCCGTTTATTTTGGTCATTTTCTTTCCCTGCGGGGTCCCGAGTGCCTCTCCGGTTTCTTCTCGCACCATTCGTTTGGAATTCCCTTTAACGCGTTTATTACTCTTCCCTCGCTCGGCGATTCATTGCTCGCCTCTTAAACATTCATTTGTCTCTTCTAACTGCGCCTTTCGCATCACTTTTGTTTCATTATCATTTTCAACCGTCTACATTCGAAATTGTGTTTTGCTACTGCGTTATTTTTGTACTTTTTCTTGTGACTTCGTTCGTAAAAGAATTTCAATTTCTATTTGACGCTGTTATCAATACGCAATGGCTGTATTCTTTAGAATTACCTATTTGTGGCCCGCACGACTTTCAAGAAGGAAAGGGCCGCAGAAATGAGGAAAATGATCATGGAGAGCAGATAAAAAATTTGGGAAAATTAAGTTTGTTTTTCGCATTTGAAAAGAATTATAATTGTAAATCACGGACGAATGATTGTGCGATTCTTCAGTTACTAGTTTCTTATAATTTGGATTAAATAGAAAGTTTGAATTTCTTAACATTTTCTTCAAGAAAAGATTTTCGATTGTTGCCTTCCGTCTTTGACTTTAAATTAGTTCCCAGTTTCTGTAAGGAATTTTGAACTTCTTCTTTCTCTCAATATTTGGCTCACCAATTTCCTCTATCGACATCCATTTAAACACGGAATGATAAAAAAATTATTTATTTAAAGAAACAGGAACCTGGAATTATATCAATTTTAATAATTTGACCTCAGAGACAAACGACACACGCGAGCACCCATTTCTCAGTCTCAAAAATCCTGATATCCCGAATCCCGGGAATAAAACAAGGAACCTCGGTGTTACAGCACACTAACCAACATGTATGTACAAATATATTTGTATTTTTATAAAATTAATGTCAATCCCTATTCGATCGCATTGATAATAAAATAGTCTTCTGGTCAAGAATATGGGCGTTGTTTTGATACAAAACAAATTTACGAGGTTCTATTAGCAGCTAATTTAAGCTGAACATGTTTCGCTCTTCTCTTTTTTCACCTTTTCGCACCTTGGCGGCGCTGCGCACATTATTTGTCAACAGGTGCTTTTTCGACGTCGGTGGTCGCGGCAATTCAATCCGCCCACGGCCGTGAGATATGGGCCTCTTTGAGAAAGCACTTCTTGTGCCTCTCCCGAAATAAGTGCCGAGATAAGAACTAATTTCGAATGCGCCCGCGCTTTTCTTTTGTTCCTTTCCCACTCCCCTTTTGTTCTCTATCTCGCGCCACGTTTTTTTCTTGTTATGGTCGTTCTCGCTGTCGCCGCACGCGTATATTTTATGGCGCTCGCGGCGTGTCCGATTCTATCGATTCCATGTTTTCTTCCTTTTATTGTTCGAATGACTTCGACACGCGCGACACGTTTTAAATGATGCCGACGAATCAGCGACGGTCTTAAGTCCGACGAATGAAAGGAGCTGCGTTATAAGAAAAATAATCGATTGAATAAACTACGAGAATTAAGGCTATGTTTGGCTTAGGAAGTTGGCTTCTCTCCCACCGAACTTCAAATGCCAGTACAAAAGTTAAAATTAATATTTAGAATTGAAAGATTCAATAGAGCAAGAACACAATAGAGATTTCGTTAATATATATTGTCAGCCGAACTTTGAAGAAGATGAAAATCGGAAAAACGCCTACAAAAAAGGCGGGGTGTGGAAAGAAACTGCGCAAAATTTCATTTGAAACATTAATACAAATCATATTAATACATTTCTTCCGATTAAGGCACTTATAATGAATACAACGTTTGTAATAACAATAGTTTTCATAGTTTCAGCAAAATAATTAAGAATCTAAAAACTGTGTATTTCGATGGAGTACAGGCATTGTAATTTTATTTTACTAAAATTAAAAAGCATTAACAACCTATAGCTAAATATTTATAATAATGCGTCCATTAGTTTAGGTTTCCTTTGTATTTCAGTGTCGTACATACTCATAATACATACACGTAATAAAGCCGCATATATATGAGTTTTACTTATATTAGCGACTTCTCATTTGTCACCGAATTAAAATTTTTTAGTTAAAAAGTCAGGGCAATTTAATCGAGTGATTTTGTTGTTTGACGTCGTAGTTTATTTTCTAATGTCTCCGGAAAATTATAGATAATTAAAATATATAACTGTCATGTTTTTGAGATATTTGTCACCAAAGGGTGAAGATGTGTGTCCAATGCAGAATGAGAATCTCAGCGTTATTAAGACGAGTTACTTTGTTCTGCATTATAATAAGGCTTTTGCGTCTAATTAAGTCTCGCATAGGATGAAAAAGATTGTTTCCTATTTCAGGTGTTGGGATTCATTCGTATCTTATATTTTACATTGGTATCTTCTAATGTAAATTCGAGTATAGAAATTTGGGATTAAGTTTCCTGCCTTAACTATTAGCTCAATGGTTTTACCAAAGTTATTTCTTAATTTATTTATATTACATATGAAAGACTAAC
>KZ308181.1:179818-196302 GCA_000376725.2 Ladona fulva | reverse complement strand
ACTTTTTCAACGTAAATAATATTCTACTTTATTTTATAAGTTTTTGCATTAATTTTTCTACGAAATGTAATATTAATAAATATAAATTGTTCATTATGTATTTGTTTCACAAACCAGCAGTGATTGAGCAATGCATTTTTATATTTACAGGAACCGGGAATCATATCGGAATCGAAAATAAAGATTTTGGTATCGTCCCATCACTAATTGTTGTTTCCAACTGTTTATTTAATTTCTAATGGATGCAAATTGAGTAGCTGAATATTAAATTGGTTATAATTATTGGATTGTAAAATGATTTCATATCGTGGATTGAACAGCTTTGGAAATGAATATTAAGGAAGATATTGTGTTAATAAGATCGTAATTGAGAAATTGTAAATTTTCATATTTCTTTGTTGTTGCCCATTTCCTCGAACGTTAGAAAAAAGGACCTTTTATTTAAGAAATGAAAATTGTTGAACTTTTTCTTAAAGACGGCAGTCAACTTCAGTTATAAGCAAAATGAGGGTGTCAGAAATCATTCTCCCAAACTTAAGTCAGCTCTACTATTTATTCACAAAATAAAATACCTCCGCTATTTGCGAAAATTCAGAAGGTTGTGATGTATAATTATAGCTCCGCGCCTATTTGGAGGAATGATAATTAGTTTCTCTTTCTCCCCATAAATCGAAACTTCGCTCACAGACTCCACCCACGAAATATTTGAGCTTTTTGGTTAGGTTATATTACCAGAGCTCCACATCGATGCATTCATTTCTCGTCCAATGGCCTGTCATAGTGATGACGCGATACCCTTATCTGATTTGAGTAGATACTTGAAATAGTATTTTCAAATTTTGCGTTTGTTTAAATTACCTTAAAATAATAATTACCTTTCATAATTTCTTTGCGTAAAGTTATTTTCCTTCAGTGTATTTTTTTAAATATTGTCACGACTGTTTTGAAACAAATTGTGCAGAATAGAAAGTAAAAATAGATATCAAATGAATTATGTATTGCCTAGATTTTAGTGCGAAGAATGTTTCTCGCAATCAAATTTTTGCTCGCTAGTTATTGAGACTTGCATCTTAAACTAAGAAATACTGTAGTCTCACGATATACCAAGGTCACGTATTATCCGTAGTACATATTTGTTTGCTTTGCCTTTTCCACTTGTACACATATGAACCAGCACACCACTTACATAACTTCTGTTGTAACTGCACCGTGGGAGTTCACCATAGATAAACAAATGTCGGTATAATAATCTAATCGGAGTAAAGAAGTGAGAACTGCTTCTGGACATTTGAGTATATATTATTAATAAAATAGGATAAGGGAACTATTTTATTTAAAAAAGTTTTAAAATTAAAATGATTTTTTAAATGTAGATAAATGTCATATTTCGGCAAGGCATGAAAATAGCGTGTTTATTTTTCGTAATTTACTCACAAAAGACAATCCCGTATCATCCGAGTTTCCGATTTTCGGAGGTGTCCACATTAACTCGGATGATCTATTTAGCTGTTAGCTATTATAGCTTTAAACCACTTTTTAGCAAACATTTAATTTCATAGTGGTTAGATTTTCTTAATATATTAATAGGATGTAAATTTAGAAAACGTGAGGATGTTTTTGGTGACGAAATGTACGATGCTAATGCAATGAGCATTAAATCAGTTGTAGGTAGCATTCGGTGTATAATTTTTAATGAACGATAATTCATTATTATTTGGTGATTTTCGTGGGGCCGCATACATTACGAGCATATGCTCAACGTAACTCAGGGTGGCGATGCTGATTCAGTGAATTACAGAGTGTAATGATACAAACCCATTGCCTGCGTCTTCTTTCCTTACGGCTGCTTATTTTCGACTGCTATTTACGATTAGTAAGTCGGAATCCCGCGATAAATTGTGAACTCTATTTCTGCACCATTTATACCTCATTCTAAACTCCTTTCCCATGGATTGCGCCGTTTTAAACTCTCCACTTTGCTAACACTGCTTGCGAAATTTAAATAACTGGCCACGGTGATGGAATGCGCAGCGTATTAAAGATTTATTTGCATCCTAGAAAGTAATAAAGAAATGATTGCATCAAAGCTTATAGTTATGAATTTAAAATATTAATGATTTCGTTAATAAGTTAATACATAAAATTACCGGCGACTGTGGCGGATTGGTTAGTGTGCCTAACACCAAGGTCCTGGGTTCGAGTCCCAGCTAATAGAAATTTATTGGTTAGAGAATGGTTGTATGTGTTTGTCAGTAATAATAATTTTTGAATAGATGCGATTGGTATTATATTCTTGTTTTCATTGAAGAATTTGTTGGTGTTTTTGTTTTATTATTATTTAGAATTATCATCATCATTATCATTATTGTTATTTGTCTAAATTAGACTAAGTAAAGTTTAGAAAATTATTCTATATGATTAATTAAATAGAAAATTCCCGTAACCAAAAAAAATTCCTAGATGCTCGTCTTAACGTGCAAAGTTAACCTCTACTCATATCCTTCCTAAACAAATTAATGCCATCGAATAAAGTAAACAATGCCAATGTAATGTTGATAATTTAAAACTTTCCAGTAAATATTTCTTTTATGAGGTTGATCTTGGTCGAGATTAGTCGCAACAGATTCGTTACTTGCGCATAAATGTTCTTCTCTTGTTTATTAAAAATTTGCCATATTGTTGTAGATGGCTTTTTTTATCTAACACAAAGAAAACTTTATAGCTTTCCAAAGTGGTAAGCCTGTAAGTTATGCCAGGATACCTCGATTAGCTAGAGCAATCACCCAGAACGTGGAAGATTCGGGTTCAAATCCCGGTTCTGTCAGACTTTTTTCTTTTTTCCTTGAATTTATTTCTAGACGCACGCTTTATGCAATGTCATTCAGATCCCTTTCAGTTCCCGACAACGCTTTATTAGCCGAAGTAAATCTTACAAATAATTATAATATATTAAAATGATTTCATATCGTGGATTGAACAGCTTTGGAAATGAATATTAAGGAAGATATTGTGTTAATAAGATCGTTATTGAGAAATTGTAAATTTTCATATTTCTTACACTCTTTCCTTTATGAAGGAGTTCATATTTATGTCTATTTGNTTAACAGTTTTGTATGAATTCGTGTAAAAATTATATTATATTTTCCTTCACTGACCTTCCGTCTTGTCAATTAAAAATTATCCACCTTGTTCAATAGTTTTCGCTTCTTGAGTTATTCATAAATTGCCACAAATGATACCTATGGATCTGCATCAACTAATAATATCCACATGGAGTATATTTTCCGAGTATAAGATTGATTTACTCTTCATTATAATCATGAGTGTTGGCCAACAAAATAAGAGATAGCGGGGAAATTCCCAGCTCTTCCCTATAAAAAGTTTCCACGGAAATTTAAAAACCTAAATATGAAAAGATGTACGGAATTAAAAACAGAATTTGTAAGCTTCACGGCAGCCATTTGGCAAGATTTCCGCGCCCCCTTTCCTTCGCGAATCTCTTCATAAATTGCAATAAAACACCTGTTCCTTCGAGTCTTTTTTTTCTCTCCACTCCGTACACCTGCGTCCCCGAAAAAGCGCCTTGCCCAAAAGAACCGATTTCCCATAATGATTTACTTATCTGCGGAGATTAATTAAAAACCGGCGGCGAAAAGTATTATAACCGGGATCTCGCAATAGCCGCGAAAAAAGGAAAATCCGTCTGTCACAGGAGCGGCGTGTTTCATTTTATGCCGTTTCCCGGGAGGTGGAAAGGTGGCGCACGGTTACGTCATATGGGCGCAACGGGTCGAGATCTTTTCCCAATTAATGTCGCCCTCCCGAGATTTTTATCGGCGTACAAGATTGGGCTTCATCTTTAGCCGGTAATGAATTTTATCACGCCGACGAGATGATTTATGGGTGGAACATTTTTAATGACAGAGCCAGCGGTTTTGTTAACTACGGCCATTAAAAGTGGCGATGATCTCGGAAATAACTTTGAAAATTAGTCCGAGATATTGTTGTAATTTGCAAAGAGAAGTGCGTTTAATTTCCTCTAAACGAAACTTTGGCTCTAATCTAATGGAGGGATTTCATTCCCCCAGATTGCGTAGTGAGCCACTTTTAATACTTTCTCGGAGAAATGAAGTCAAGGTTTACATTAATCTCACTGTAAATTTCCATTTAAATACTTTTGAAGATCTTTATCTCGGCGGAAACTTACTCAGATGACCTTTAATCGATTATGATTCCGTAATAGCTTCGCATGATAGGTAAAAAATATCTAATGTTAAGAATATACTAATATTGCCATTATTTCTTGCTTTGCTTTATGTTTAGTTGATACATGATTAGTGGTTACTTTTAATTGTTATTCTGCTACCATCCCTCTAAGGTTATTCTTACATATCTTATTGTTTGTGCTGTAAAATAAAAATATTAAAATGGTCAGTTAACTTATGTTGTTATTTTTTTACTGAATGAAAAGCAAAGATATTTTATAGACCCTGACAGGGGCAGATTTATAATAAGGCGCAGTAGGCGCTAAGCTGAGAGCCTCGTCCATAATCTGTTGATATTCCCTCTATTCGATTCAAATATCTCTTTGATTATATCTTTGATCTACGAGTATATATGTAAAGCAGAAATTCTGTGGGTTTGTTTGTTTGCTTTTCTGAGATTGGAGTCCACACCGTTCGTCCGATTTGAGTCCAATTTTGCATATTTGTTCTCTGAGACCCGGAAGACAGTACTGTCACCTTATCATTCGTTAACTTTCCCGGGTTTGAACCAGGATATTTCCGATAGATTTCCATAAGAAATTCATGTAAAGTTCAATTGTATCGCTTACACACTTTATTTCTTTTACAAAATTAAATTACAAGGAATAGTAGTAGGTATGAAATCGAGATAAGTACCAAATTAAAGGGAAATTGAACACACATTTGTATTATAGTCGTGGAACATCGCTTTTCTTTCGAAGTTTTTTTCGAAGTTCGAAGCTTTTCTTTCGATGAGAATTTAGGTAAAATATACGAATATTTTGTGAAATTTTGAGGTTGTAAACAATCTATCCCCCTGACGTTAAATGAAGTTGTTGATTTCCAGTTCATGCATTTTCCCCTAAAATATATTCTGTTTAAGCCTTTTTAGAAGCTATGGCAACATTAACGATATGAAGAGGAAAATATTCCGAGATTTAAGTATTTGCAGTTGAGAATGATTTGCATAGACGAATTGCAGGGACTATTGAGGAATATATTATTATACGACTATTGAGAAATGTTTTATTGATTAGCTCATTTTTGGCAACGGGATTTCAAAATTATGGAGCTTCTAAATAAGCTTTTCTTTGCATAAATCTACATCTGCATATCTACTCGTTAGGACAACTATATTTAATCTCATCACTTTCTGCCGTTGAGAATTAACGGGCACTTCAGCTAGTTTCTAATATAATCGTGTTCTTTATCTAATTCAATATTGGTTATGAAAAGAAAAGTGCGTTTTCCGGTTCCTGAAACTTACACTACTGACTGTGTGAAACTGACCACCGTCGCTCGTATATTCGCCTCGTGTTTAATTAAAAATTCATTCTATTTAATTAGGCAATTCTTCCTCCAGGAAATGTATACCATTTCAGGGACTATCAGTTCGGATAATTAATTATATACATCCTTAGCAAAGTATTTTATTACGGATAGTTAGGTTTCAATTAAATCTTCATGGCCGTAAGAACAAGCTTCTTATCCCAGAGATCGCACAGTCGTCCTCGCGGTAAACATGGCAATTCTGTTGGACGATGATATATGCTGAATTAGTGTGCTGATAAAATGGCTGTCATGAAACGTGCCCAGCGAGTCCCATTGCTTTGATTAGGGCACAAATCTTTGCTCTCTCTCTGTGTTTCGCTCTCATTCAATTCGGATCTGAATCGAAAGACAATGGATCCAATTAAGTTGATGAATAACAGATCGCAGCCGTCGTCAGACCATCGCGGTACACGTGTTCGATCCCTTGCGATAAAATCGCAGTTATTTCCTCTCGACGACGTCAATGAAGCTTCTTTCGTATGAGACACGCCGAATCCGAGCGGTACACATTGATAAAATGTTTGCAGACGGATTCGGGTTATTAATTTCACGTATGAGAGTTGAAATATCACTTATCGTTGGTACTTGTCATTGAACCTCAAAAATTTCAATTGAAAGAAAACAGGATTTTATCTGTCACGTCCGATCAGACGAACCAATGATACTATTAAATTATCTGGAATTATGTTTCTTATTGGTGTCGTAACAGTTGTATAGGAATTATTTAAACACGCATAATGCCCCATAAATGTTCACAATTTGGGTTTACGGATAGGGAAATGGAGTGCACTTTCGACTTACGTGGGAGCGGTCCCGGGTTTGATTCCCGTTGGGAGTTTATATGTGCGAAATGACCACAGTTGTAGAAATAATTTAAAAAATAATAATGTTATAACTTTCCTCCTCCAAACTTAATATGCTAAAGTAACGTTCTGCATACATTCAAGTTTTTTAATTACCCTAAAATTTTCCCAGATTTACTTCGAAGCTGTGGAATTTTAACGTATTTCTGAAATGCTAAAACTAGAGTAGCAGTAAAATCGGGAAGATTATCCTCAACTACTTATTTCTTATTTTCGGATAATCAAAATTCTCGATTATTTATTGAAAAGCTAACCATCACTGGCTCATTCTGTTCCTTCAATCGAATAAGTTTTATAATTTTAAATTTTAGAATTAACTGTGAGATATTTTGTGAAACGTATCCATAATTTATACAATTGAAGTAATTTTAATTTTCCGTTCTTTTGTTGTATAAATTTCTCCGTTACATTTTGCCATTCTTTCGGAGAATTACATTTTTATTTCAGAGGCGCAGCAGAATTAAGTCACCATAAACTCAAGCATCGAGAGAAACTAGTTTCAAAGTCACTATGAAAAGCGAAGATATTCTACTAAATAGAGAGTAAATTTAACGATTCATCTGTTTTTACAACTTTAGATTAGCATTTATATTAGCTCAAGCGACCCTTATATAAATAGCCCGTCGGATATTTCGTCGCATCGTAAATTTTAATCTAAGGCCATTCGATATTGAAAGTATAACGAAATTCCGCAGCCAATTAATATGGAGATTTTACTCGTAAATAGCTATTTATTTATAAAAGGACGGATAGCTGAGAGAAAATAGCAGAAGGGGTTTCATTTTCCCAAAGTTAAATCCCTTTACATATTTTTTCTATAGAGAATTACTGTTCATATATTAAGCGCAACATGGTGTAAATATGATAGAAAGTCAGTTCTTCAAACTATCATTTCTTCGAAAATAGACCACTGTAAATAATCTGAAGCTATGCAAAACTTATATGCTACAAATTGTTTAGAAATTAATTAGGCATTAGGCAATGAAGGCATTATTAATTAGAAAATTAATAATGCCTTCCATAAATTTGAGCCGGATCATGTATATTTAAGGAATGAAGAATTATATTACAATGCTTAATATATAAAATTGTAAAAATAATTATTTTTAAGGACAGAAATATCCTGGTTTCTTGCGAGCAAAGTTACTCGAAAATAATGTTAAGCCGTCCTCAGATTCCTTTCGTTCATCGCCTCTAAACATCACATCCAACGTGGGTGAATTAACAAACTATCCATTGACGAATGATCATTTGAAAAATTGAAATCCTTATTCAGTGAGCGTGTTTATGTCGTTAGATTTAAACTAAGAATTACCTTTTGATATAAGTTTAGCATCGCTTCAGATTATTTACAGTTGCCTTTTTTCGAAAAATTAGTCATTCGAAGAAATGATAGTTCGAAGAATCGATTTTAGAAGAGTTAATTTTCGAAGAATTTGCCTGTAACAAAAAATACACGCACCGAAAAATCAGTTTAGCCGTCCGCATGGTAGAAACAAAGTTAATGACCTGAATAAAATATGTACGGAAGAGTGAGTGAAGTAGTGGTAACTAAGGAAGATTCTCTTAGAATCAGAATATTTACTCACTAAATAAGCGGAAATACTTGGATAGCTTTGACCTTTATATCAAATGGAACATTTGAAAGGAGCGCTGGTGAAACTGTAAGAACGGGTAGTACTTAATATATAATTAATTGTAACTTTCCCACATTTATTTTGTACTTTTCCATACTGTTTATAATCATAGGTCATAGGGGAAGGTCATTTCCGTTGCGGAGGTTCTCCCCGATAACAAAAAGATCGAATATAGCGAATATTACCAGAGGAAGATATTGGTTCAGGGAAATTGAAACATATAACAACTATCTAAGCAGCCATTTTAAAACACAGTCCAGGAAAATCCCAGCGTTATCGTTTGAAAATGAAATTCATGTGCGGTCATAAAAGGCCTTTGATGTGGAAAGTAGTTTTTGTAAAAAGGAACGCCATTTTCCTATCCTGAGAATGGAAATGTCCGAAAGTGTTACATTGGAAGCCTCGTGCTGGGAGGGCAGATCCGACCTCCGGCGAACATTTCCTTAAAGCGTGGGCGTGCATTTGACTTTGGAAGTGCTTCCTAAGGACGAAGGTAGCGCCGTATCTTTTGGGAGAGCTCCTTTAATTATGAAAGCTTTCTTACTTCAGTTAACGAGAAGTTAACTTAGCTCAGTTAACACAAATATTTTCTCACCTTAACCGATTTCGTACCTGTGGTCTGTAGTTTTGAAATATCTTCTTTCGACCAAATTGATTTAATTTCGATAGCGTATATTGTTTTCTCGGTACGTTTAGATCTCTTTCTTATCATCTCAGGATTAATATAGAGGTGTTTAAGTTTCGATAGAGATATTTAATCAATGATTAACTAGATGAAACTAATATTTTTTCTAAATTATATCAGTATCAGACTAACCTCCGCACAGTAGCGTTTATTTATCGCTTACTCCTGTAAAACACTTCTGTAACTATTCTGAGATCTACGGGAAAAAAATTGTTCAGGTCTGATCTAAAACTATCTAATACTTTTTCCGGGCGAACCTCTTCCACCAAATTTCTGGGAATGCCTTCGACTTTGATGCATTTTCGAAGCAGTTATCGGCCGAGGAATAGCATCCTATTCTCTCATAACGCTGTAGCAATGCGGTTTAGATGTGTAATTCTAAAGTATATGGTTAGCAAGTTATATGAAGTCAATAGATCGGTTATATCACATATTTCTAGTATTTATTAATATTCTGGATAAATGGTGGTCTACTCACTTTGTTAGCGCAAGTTGATATTAAGTTATTATAAGTTTTGTTTGTATCCTATTTTTTTAATTTTTCGCCGTAATGGAGAAATATGTTTTGATCGCGTTATTTCAGTAGGTATTGATATTAAGGATTAATGGCGGAATTTTACGTAAAATATTAATCTAAAAACATATCTAACCATAGCATGGAAAAGATAAAAAAACAAACTAATTATAATCAGCATTGGAAAGAGAATTAAGTGTTTATAACTTTAAATGAGGCACATAAGGAGTAACATTTTATTGAACAAATTTCTTCCGTTGAAAGGGAAATGAAAAACTGCTTCTTTTTATAATTTACTATTACTCTAGTGTAAAATAAGATTCCTTTTATGCTATGTTAGAGCTTATATTACCAAGTACTGACCATATTTACCATTAGCTATACTATATTTACTATATTACTCCAGCTACATTTAAATAACTTTAATTTGTATTCATTATTCTAATAAATATTTGTTTTGTTTATAATGAACAGACAATTTCATATTTATTGTTGACATATCTTGTTATTTATATAGTTATAATTGTTTTGGCGTTGTAATTGAAATTTTGTAATTTGAAAATTTAATAATTATATGTAATTAATTGTATGCTGGTCATTCGGCACATCCTGACGAGCTAACATTGGCTCAGGGCTACCTTAACGGCATCCATTCTTTTAATTGTATCTTGACTACTTACTCTGTTAAATAAACTTTGCTTGCTTGCCGAATCCTTCGTATTATTAATCAGTTTTTAATTTTTCCATTCATTTTACACCTTGCCGCAACGTATTCTAATTTCTTATACTTCATGTGGTTTACTAAACTTAAAGCTGGAATATATAACATTTGATTCTATTTCATATACTCGGCGAGTAATGTGAACAGATTCCTTTTGTTAGTCGTGTTTTTGTTAAGTTTAGAATCATAAGCGGATTTGTTTTGGTATAATCTTAATTCGATGAATAATGTGTTGGAGGAGTGCACTATTATCAGCGCCAATAGACAATTCATCCGCGAACAGTCCACCCTTATTTGCAATCCATCTTTTGCTGATGGAAATGTGCATCGAAGAGCAAAGTAAGAGACCGATTCCACTTTTACATTAGGAGCGCCTCGAGATACGGGTGTTGTGGTCCGTGAGGACGAAGGGAGCCATGCGTCTGCGATTGGGCCTCCGTCACAAATTGGTCCTTTTAACGTCCGCTATGACACCAATCGAACCGAATGGACCGCTTAACGAGCTCTGGACTTTTCAAGGAAGTCATCGAGAGGTGTCTATCTCGTGTGATGTTGTGCGCTCTCCGGTCGGTGCATTCGGATTGCGCAAAAGAAAGAAAAAAAGTTGCTGAATAATTTATGAGTCCACTCCAACAGCTGTTTGTTTCTTTCCCTCTCGAAGGCTTCTTTGGAGATATCAATAACCGATGTCAGAAAATGTTTGTGTAATGTCACAACAAGGGAATTAATGCGAATTCTTCCAATAGAATCTTAGCCATGAAAGATAACTTCATTATTTGAAATTTAAACTGCAACAGTAAGTTTTTTTCTGGCCAAATCTCTTTTTAAAAACTTTTCCATCGTTCTGTTATTTTTTTAACTGTAGAAAACTTTTCCTTGCAGTTTTGTCTTGCTGCTCGAATCTTCTGTAATTTATTGTCTTCCAACGAGAAATTACTTATCGATATCTTTGAAAAATTCATTTGATCATTATCGAATATTTTCAATATGAACCCGGTTTCCACTCCAATTTCCCATCCAATTTAGAATAGTTTTTTGTAATTCTTGACCTAACTTCTCTTCAGAAGGTTGATTATCCTCCAGTATTATTACCACCTCTTGTGGGATTTAAGAGATCTGTTGAGAACAAACAGTTGAATTCTACAAAAAACTGTGAAATTTTGCCAATGGAAGATTTATCACCTACATACAACTACTGTCGGATTTTTATTGGATAGGTTGGAGTTGAATAAAAGCTTAACTATGGACCCCGAAGAAAAAAAATATACCAAAGTTTTACGTGTTTCATCCGGAATTTAACCATATACAAGTAATGCAATTTGTGTTTTCATCTGCTTGTTATTTTATCACAGATTGAACGAAAAAAGTGCTCGTGGTGTTAAAATGAGCGCTCAATTTGAAACTGTTTATTCAATCGAAACAACATTTTAATATAGAATTAGAGTACTTTTTTTGGTACGATATATGGTAAAAAGTTTCAGGTTGAAAATATCCTCAGGGAAGTAAGCCGCTGTTTCACGAAAAGCTTCCGATATGGTCTCACTTGTGTGGTCGCCTCACGAACTTAATTAATATTCAGTTTCAGGTTATTTTCGTGACACGATAAAAAGTTATCGATTTTGTAAAATTAGAATACCTGCCCGGAAAGTGTTTACTACCAGGGTTCGACTTCCAGTCATTCGCTATTTTTCACTTCAGTTTATCTTTGTGTACTAATACATATTTACATACGTACGACTTTCTTTTTCTGGCGAAATTAGGACAAATTCCCGTTTACATTTAATTCCCGTTTTACATTTAACCCATTAATAATTAATAAGGTATTAAAGGAAATCTGTTACAGTTAAGTAACTATTTCATTATATAAGTAATACACAGAAAGAAAAGGAAATGCTTAATATAAATAATAATATAACTTTTGGAAAATTTACAAATTAAGAAAATATAGAAAAGAGATGTAAAAAAGTGAGAGAAGAGGAAGGAAATGAATTCGGAGAAAAGAGAAAAGTTCAAAGTTAAGAAATGTTTAATTAAAGTTTGTCACTGTCCGTAGAGATTTGATTTAGGAGGAGGAGCTTGGAGTAACGCTTCTTAAATATAGGCAATGTGTGGGAATTTTAAATATGTGATGGAAGTTTGTGCCATGGCCTACATGCGGAAACATGGAAATATTTATTATAAATTTCGGTTCTGTGCTTTGGTATTTGGAAATGATGATTCCTACTGGTGTTGAGATTNCTGGAGGATTAATAAACGTTTTCTAAAGAATGTTCGTTAATTGGAAACACAACGAAATGTTAAAATTTAAATACCGTATTATTATTGTTGTTGTTGTTGTAATTATTATTATCATTTGTTCAAGAAATTCAACAAAAAAATCAACATCTTCTTAGTGGGTGGAGCATAAGTGTAAATATTTCAATGACTCTAGTATAATACACTGGTATATAGTTAATAATGAACTTCGAACACAAAGTGGGCACTGCAGACGCTTCCTCTATTGGACTCCGCAATACCTTATGTGATTCATTTTTATTGTTTTCCTGTTGTATGTTATTTAAATAATTGAGTATTATTGAATAATTATGCACAATTCTAATCAATATTTTTATTAGTAATAAAAATTACGAATTATGTAATACATTATGAATAAAATTTCTATTATAATTGTAACAAAAAATATTAATAACGTTACATATATTCAAGGAAAAGAGTAAGATGACTTGGATTTTTATTATATTAAGGTTTCCGTAATTTAAGCCAATGAGGAGCTTAGGACACCCCGTTATGATGGATTGACTTTTGGATGAGTTGATTATGAACGGAAATAATGGGGATTTGGTCTCGTTATAAAGCTCTGTAGGATTGTTCACATGTTATAACTGACGTCAACTTCATCTTAGCGATTTATTTTACGCGAATTGGTATTAAAAGGGAAGCTAATAGGCCAGGAATGCCCAAGAAGGGAGGAACTCCCGACTTCTCATAATGAGGTTTGTGACTTATGCTCACTGTAGATGCGCCGTTCAGCAAAATCAATTATCGTGGTTGTTTAACGGCGGATGCAAAAGACGCGATTCCAGTCTNGAAGATATTTCAATCGCACGAGTGAACAAAAATATCTATTTATATTTTTACAGAACTTGTTGACTTGGTCTGCCCAAGTAAGATTTTCGTTAATTGTCACATCGAGATTAACAATTGATTTAGAGGAAGGAACATATTAGTTATTTATTTTTATTATATTAAGGTTTCCGTAATTTAAGCCAATGAGGAGCTTAGGACACCCCGTTATGATGGATTGACTTTTGGATGAGTTGATTATGAACGGAAATAATGGGGATTTGGTCTCGTTATAAAGCTCTGTAGGATTGTTCACATGTTATAACTGACGTCAACTTCATCTTAGCGATTTATTTTACGCGAATTGGTATTAAAAGGGAAGCTAATAGGCCAGGAATGCCCAAGAAGGGAGGAACTCCCGACTTCTCATAATGAGGTTTGTGACTTATGCTCACTGTAGATGCGCCGTTCAGCAAAATCAATTATCGTGGTTGTTTAACGGCGGATGCAAAAGACGCGATTCCAGTCTCATTCAAATGGGATAATTGTATATTTTATTCGCTTCCCATTCGCCAGCGGCACTTGCAAACGAGCTCGAAATCTAATAGCGATAAATTCCTTCTCACAGCGATCGTATATCTCCTAAATTCGCTTCAGTATCCGAAAATGCGAATAGCGATCAGATCCATTATGAAATGGGAACCGCGGCATAGGCGTGGGGAGAGAATGGAAAGATTTGTGTGGGCCCATTTATCATTTAACATTGGCAAAGCTGGGTGAACTCTTTAATTCCGTTATTTTATCTTCACATTTAGTATTTTTATTGTTATTTTGATACTAACCTGTGTTGTAACCTAGTTATTATTCTTTTTCGACGATCTTTTATTGATTTTCTATGTCATTTATTTCTACTTGTTTTGTCTTTTTAATGATGTGTCAAATCCATTTTGTTTGCTTTTCAGATCTACTTTAACCCAACTTTTCCTTAAAAATTTCTTTACTATGATAATGTTTCGCTGGTTTTCTACACCCCTCCATTTTGTGGGAGTTTTCCAGCTGTAGCGTATTATTTCTTTAGTGCAACCATAGTTTTATAACCCTATAAAGTAGTTTTCTTCTGTGCCCTTATTTTTAAGCTATCTCTTTTATTCTCGAGAGCCGTTGACTCGATATTTCGATAATCGGCATCGATAAAAGCCCTCCCTTGTCTGGATTGTTAATGGCAATAACGAGCAGATGTTAATGTTAATTCGACCTGTGCATTCTCACTCCGTACGGTAAATTGAATCCCCGAACTCAATTATTGTGACTAAAAGAGTTTTCACATTTTATCCATCGCTTCAACTTCATTGCTTTAGAAACAACCTGTTCTACCTAGCTTTTTGGTTCATATTAGCCTTTGGTTCTTATAGTTCATTCACGCAATTACACTTAAAAAGAAAAAACCGTCGACTGAATCAGTTTTATATTTCAATATTTTGGTCAAGAAACGCATTTCGCTAATCTATCTTGATAAATGCATGCACGAAATCAGATGTTGGAACCATCAATTAAAACACCAAGCTGATGCGCATTTGTAGTCTGATTAATATTTACTAGTATTCTCCGAGAGGAAACTAGTTTTCTTCTATGAGCTACGTTCAGCCTCTCAAACTATTCCGGTTATTTCTTTAGACTTGAAAAATACGGATATCTCGGTCAAATTATTAATTCATTAACCCTTCTAATTGAATTACTTTGGAATCAATAACCTTCAGATACACAGATAATCTCATAGAGGTATAGGAATCACAGGTTTTGGATTCGCGTCACATAAAGTTTTTATGAGCAAATATTTATCACAAAGGCGCAGATATATACACGGAATTCGGAATACGGTTTCCAACTCAGAATAAGTTTATTTCTTAAATTTCATAATTTGTTTTGTAAATTTAAGAAAGACTAGGTTCTTGATGATTAGAATGCTAGAGCTTTGGCTTTGTTTGCAGTAACATTTAATGTTGGCAGAGGTTCCTAGAATCTCCCGCATAATTTCATTGTTCTCGTAAGAATTGGCCTGATTCCGCAATGACTGGGACAAATCTCCGAGAACGTTTGCGAATGTTGGCCTTATTATAAAGATCTATAGCGTAAGGATTTCGTTCTCCCTTTCTCTAAGCTGTTTGCCAACGGAAAAGTTAAAGACCAGAGATTAATGCTCGAGGTTATTAATAACAAACACTCTAAGATGCAAGAGGATAATTAGAAGGCGTATCTTTGGCTGTTCGCCAAATTCAGGATTAGAAGTGGGCAGCAGAGAAGTTCCAATGGACTGCTTTATCGGCAGCACGTGCTAAATATTATGGAAATGATCAAAACGACAGATTTCTCTTTCTCGTGAAAGATTGCCTCCGAGTGCCTTTTCCAAACGTCTTCCCAGCCGCTGAGAAGATTTAAAGTTTTTCGTTGAATTTCTAATTATTCTCTTATTCCGATACCATGACTAATTCGCAGGAAAAGTGATAAAAGCATCGAATTCGAACAGGTTTTCAGACTGAGGTTAATTTTGTGGAAGTGATTATTTTAATTTGTATTTACCAAGTTTATGCCCTTTGTAAAACACCGTCTTAATGTTAACATTTTATTCCTTTTTATCACTGGAGGATTAATAAACGTTTTCTAAAGAATGTTCGTTAATTGGAAACACAACGAAATGTTAAAATTTAAATACCGTATTATTATTGTTGTTGTTGTTGTAATTATTATTATCATTTGTTCAAGAAATTCAACAAAAAAATCAACATCTTCTTAGTGGGTGGAGCATAAGTGTAAATATTTCAATGACTCTAGTATAATACACTGGTATATAGTTAATAATGAACTTCGAACACAAAGTGGGCACTGCAGACGCTTCCTCTATTGGACTCCGCAATACCTTAATTGATTCATTTTTATTGTTTTCCTGTTGTATGTTATTTAAATAATTGAGTATTATTGAATAATTATGCACAATTCTAATCAATATTTTTATTATTAATAAAAATTACGAATTATGTAATACATTATGAATAAAATTTCTATTATAATTGTAACAAAAAATATTAATAACGTTACATATATTCAAGGAAAAGGGTAAGATGACTTGGAACGATAAGTCGTGCATCTAGGAAAATTCCCAAGAAGAAACGGACATGAAAAACATTTAGTTTATATTGTAAGCAGAAAACGGGCAGGTATTTCATTAATTATTGTAATACAGTATATATACACCCATATTCTCGCAACATGGCCTGCCCACATCCATTTCAGTGATCTTACCTTATCTATGATGTCTGTCACTCCTGTCATCTTCCTAACCCAGGTGTTGCGTTTCCTATCTCTTCTTGTGATTCCAAGAATGCATCGTTCCATACTTCTTTGTGTAGTCTGAACTCGCAGGGTTATTG